>OX940800.1:58330596-58538684 GCA_954870605.1 Acer campestre | reverse complement strand
GATCTGGAAGATTGGACGACGTCGAATTCATTGGTGCCATCGGTTTTCGTCAGATTCGCGACGGATCGTCGCAGATCTGACGATGAAGGTTCGAAAACTATTCGGGTTTGGCTTCGTTTCTCTCTCCATACAGCTCGAAATTGAAAATGGATACTTCCGTTACAATCGGTGGCGCACGACGGACGTTTTTGCCGGTGGTTTTGTCCATCAACTCGCTGGTCGACGGTGACACCTCCATTGAAGCTCCATCAATGGAGGTTTGGGCAAAAAGAAGAAGAAAGAAGATGAAGGACAGAAAAGAGAAAAGAAAAGAAGCTGAGGGGTATTTTTGTCCAAATTCCATTTTTAGTGCTATTTTTCCTTTTTCCTGGGTTGCTTCTTGCTTGTTCTGGCTATCTGTTGGTCTTTTGTTTTGTCTCGTTTTTCTTGGTTGTTTTGTGGTGTGCATTTGGGGGTTGGTGTGTACTCGGGGGGTGCCCTGGGTTTGGGCTTGTTGTGCCCGCGTGTTGTTTTTGCTGGCTTTTGTGCCTTCTAATAAAGTGCATTTTCAAAAAAAAAAAAAAAATTTATCACCTCACAATAGAGATACATAAGGGGTTCAAAAATTAAATAGCACTTTTTGGGGGAGGGCTTGTGCAAATAGTACCACATTAATAAGTCATGTTTTAATATGACCAAAATAGGTGATGAGACCAAAATACCCCCCACTTACTCTTTTCCTTTGCTATTTTTTTTTCTCTCGAAAATTCGAGACTTATTGTGACATTTTCGAGACTTATTGATGCGTTTCGAGACTTAATCCCAGTTTGTTGTTTTTTTTTTTCTCGAAAATTCGATACTTATTGTGACATTTTCGAGACTTATTGATGCGTTTTGAGACTTAATCCCCGTTTATTCGAGACTTATTCTGTTCGACCTCCATCAATGGTGACAGTGCCGACGACGGCGCCGGTTGACTCTGGAGATAGTCGGATCTGGAAGGATTGGACGACGTCGAATTCATTGGTGCCATCGGTTTCGTCAGATTCGCGACGGATCGTCGCAGATCTGACGATGAAGGTTCGAAAACTATTCGGGTTTGGCTTCGTTTCTCTCTCCATACAGCTCGAAATTGAAAAATGGATACTTCCGTTACAATCGGTGGCGCACGACGGACGTTTTGCCGGTGGTTTTGTCCATCAACTCGCCGGTCGACGGTGACACCTCCATTGAAGCTCCATCAATGGAGGTTTTGGGCAAAAAAGAAGAAGAAAGAAGATGAAGGACAGAAAAGAGAAAAGAAAAGAAGCTGAGGGGTATTTTTGTCCAAATTCCATTTTTAGTGCTATTAAAACATGAGTTATTAAAGTGGTTGTAGTTACACAAATCCATTTTGAAAAAGTGCTATATACCCCTATTTCCTCGATACATAATGTATCGCGTGCAACCTAAGATATTTCCTTAACCCTAATCGTTTAATAGAGACCTAGCTAGCTAGTTTGCCTATAAATTGCCACCCTTCATCCCCTTTATTTCATCGCATTCACTACACATTTTCTTGCTCTGAAACTGGTATATGCTCCACAACCCTAGTTTCAATTTTTATGCTCCTATAACACAATATCTACCATATCAATCCTGTCGATTACTTTCTTTAATGTTTCTAGATTACAATAAATGGTTCGATATATAGAACGAGCCTGCTATCCGTTTGTCAGTTCATTAAAATTATTGATATGTATGCATTCTTTCTTACAAATTACTAGTACTTATTTATGATATTACTTTTGAATATGAGTACATGATGTGTATAGATCTGTATATATATGATAAGATTTATTATATGAACGTCGTATCTTTATCATTCCATTGAAGCTTTTTATTTATTTATTTGAATCACACCGTAAATCAATCGATTCAATTCTTTACAGGTTAAAAGCTATAATCATCAAGATGAAGGTTACTTTGCTAGTACTCTTTGTTGGGTCCTTGTTGATCTCTGCAAGTCTTCAAGCTGAAGCAAAAAGGCTTATTTCGGAGAAGAAACAGAAGCTGATGATGACAGAACGTAGTAGGCTCCTGAGCGAAAGAAATAATATGGAACCCAAAACTAAAACAAGTAGCACTCCTGAATGGGACGACGATGACGACGACGATGATGACGACGATAACGACGACGACGACGATGACGAACCAAACGAGAGTTACGGTAAGTATGGAAATAGTAATGGATCAAATTCCGCGAGTCACCATTTTTATCCGAACGATAAGAAACCAAGTAACTGATCAGTGATGAGTTCTAGCTTGTGTGTTCACGCATGAAGAATTAATATTGATGAAGGTATTATATGAATATTAATCTGTGACTTGTAATAATGCGGTGGAACAATCATACATGATTCATGCATGCATGTATGTATGTTAGGAAACCAGAAAAAAAACAAATGAAGAACTATAGTATCACTACGATGAATTACTGTGTATTTGTAGGCCGATGGACTGATGGAGTAGTACTGGCCGGTGTTGTATGTATGTGTTAAAACTCCGATTAAATAAAAGAGACCATGCATGGATACATGGCATGGTATTGTGTGTCTTTATCATTCATACATGCAGGGGTGAAGCCAGGACTTATCATTCGGGTGGGCTAAATTAATTTTTTTTTTTTTTTTTACACCGTTTGCGGTGCAGTGACTCGAATCAGGGACATTATCATATTAAATTATCGTAATTTTCTACCCAAGCCACACATGACAGTAGTACAAAGTTTTTTAAAGCAAACTTAAAGGAAAAAAAAAATAGCAAACAAAATAAACTTAAATAATTGTTCAAACAAGCATACGGAGTAAGGAATTCAAAATATGTTTCATTTATTTATGGAAGAACAAAGAATGGAGAGGAAAATAAAACTTTAATGTGTTTGGGTCTCAATAAAATATTAAATATATCACTCTAATGAATCTAATGAAATTATCTTAATTAAATTAAATTATAAAGTAGCCTATTTTTTATGAATTATCAAGCAATGTTAATATTGTAATTGTCTTTCATTTATATTGTAACTATAATATAAAATATAAAAAATAAAATAAAATAACCAAAATCATTATTTTTTATTTTTGTTGAAAAAATTTCAGCCCAGGCTAGATTGCATGTATATGTATATGATTTCGAACTATGTGAACCATCTTTCTTTCCGTTTTGAGGATTTTTATTTATATCGATGAGGATGGATGTAAAATAATATATAATTTTTCAGCATATTATACAGAGGAAAGAATTTAAGACGTAAGTATGAGGGGTTTAGCAGTAATAAACCAACATCATTGATGTTATTCATCTCCTCGATCTCAACACTGTTTTATCTTAATTAACTCTTCTAATTACTATGAAAATCACTTAGTTTGGATTGAAGATGTGTACTCTTCCATGAAGTGGTATAAATGTTTAATTATCAAGGTGATTAGGTGAAGCTGTGTTTCTGTTTAATTAGCAATTAATTAAAACACCATGGTTGTTGTGATAACATATAGTGCAATTCTACTCGGCTAGCATCTATCTATAATTCTGTACGTATTTGGTTGTGATAATAATTAACATATAAGAGACTACTGATATATTCAGGGGGGAAAGCAGGTCAAGAAATGTCAACCCTAATGAATTTTTGTTGATTAATAATTGATAATAATACTTAATAATTTAGAAATAGGATATTTAATTCTGATAATAAAAATTGACAATTAGAAAGTATATATGGAAACTGAAAGGATTGATTTTTTTTAAAAAAAAAAAATTACCGGAAAGGGACAAAAGTAGAAAATTATAAATTAATTAAAATATCTGTTATATATGCTTATTAATTAGCTACACTACCAATATATATCTAGTTAGTAATATAATATATATATAGTAGAACCCCTCTAAATTAATATTCTTGGGACCCCCCTTGAGTATTTATTTAGAGGGGTTATTAATTTTAAGAGTTTTGCCTTGTAAAGTGTTATTTTGTGTCACAAAACATGTGGAAGTCGTTTTCTTGTTTAGGGAAGGTTCCTCTGATGCTGGAATAATTCGAAAATTTAAGGCGTATAATCGTCGTCGCTTTAATTGTATGTTGCTCGAACGTTTGGAATCCAACACACCTGATCCTGAAAAGATTGATATTTTAGAAGTCATTCGTATGGCTATTGCAACATGGACATTTGATGTTAAGCCTAAGACCATCGCTAATTATTTTTTTTCATTGCAAAATTCGTATAGTCCAAGGAGAAACCGAGGGAGACATAGAGGATAGTGGTGTTATAAGTGAATTAGAATAACAAATTCAAAGCTTCCACTATAGCAATCCTATGGATGTTAACCATCTACTTAACCATCCGGCGGAAGAAGAAGTGTGTTACACTCCAACTGAAGAGGATATCATCAATGATATCACAAAGTAGAATAATGATGGTGTGGTTGAGATAGATGACGACGACAACGATAATCATGAGGTACCTAAAATCTCTACACGTAAGGCTGTTGAAATGTTAAATTTAGTTGAAACCTTTTGGCTACAACAAGAAGGTGATCACAATAACTTCTTGAGGACAATTCAAAAGATGAAGGATGAAGTCAAAAATATCAAACATGATGGCCTTGTGCAAACTAACATCTTGAAGTACTTTTCTAGTTCTTAATTATTATGTAATATATTTTGTACTTTTATGGAATTATTAATTTATACGACAGTCGGGACCGAAATTTTACATTAGGTTTCAAAAATAAATTATTAATTATTACGATAGAGGGGTTTATTAATTTTTTACACTGGCCCGAGTTGGGACCATGATTTTTTATTAATTTGGAGAGGATATTAATTTATAGAAGATTAATTTACAGGGGTTCTACTGTATATATAAATATTAATGTTAGGCTTCTCAAAAAAAAATTCCAAATCCTTCCCTAAATGGTGTTGGCACATGAGGTGTCAACATTTTGTATCATGAGTGATGTAATATTGACACCTCACGTGTCAACACCAATATAATTGAGAAATTTTTTAGGAAATCTAGCATTACTTATTTATATATATATATATATATATAATGTTATGTAATAATGTATGCCCCTAATAAATATAAAATTTATATTAATTCCCACTACATATAATAAAAAAATCAATCCGACAGATGCTGGTGCATCAAATGTAGAGTCATTATACACACAAGGCCTCTTGCCTTGGTGGTTGGAGCCTCCCAAGGGAGGTTTCACCACCAAGGTTCAACACCTTGGAGTGTATGTATATATTTATATTGTCCCACCTTTGGCCTTTATCTCCCAAAGTGTGGGTGCCGTCTCCCGATTCTGTGGAGCTAGCCCTCTCTCCAGTGTTGAGAGTTGTATTTTCATTTGTTCCCTCTCCCCGATAGTGGGAGTAGTATTCCGGGCCACGCTTGTAGAGTCTGATCTCGCTAGGTCCCGACAGTTGTTGTTGTAATTCAAAAAAAAAAAAAAAAAAATGTAGAGTCATTGTAGAGATAAATATATCTTAATTAGACATGAAAATGGACATGTTTCAAGCTACTTAATAAAAAAAATAAAAAATAAATAAATAATAAAAATAAAAAAAGAAGAAGAGAAGCTAGGTAATTCATAGAGCTATAACAAATTGATTATCGAGTAAAGACGTTTTGATTACTGCATTGTGGGTCGACTCGGTCAATCACCCCAAGTTGACTCGTGTCATGCTCCGTAACGAGTCAACTCGTGAATTGGCTATAGACTCAATACCTTTATGGGCCTCATCTTGCTTAAATAGGCCGAAAGCTTGCGCAGCCAGCAATATAAAACTTGGGCTCAGGCATAGATCTAAGGCCCTTTTGATGCACGGGATAGGATAGGATTACTTTTATGGGATAGAATAGGAATAGATAGAATAGAATATGATGAAATTAATTTAATGTTATTTCTATCTTTGGTGCAATAGCGGTGATATTTGCACACCACTCAAATTGTATAGCACCCCAAATCAATATATTTTAAAATTTTCAATATTATCTTTAAATAAATTTATTAAAATAATTAATATAAATATATCTTGTACAACATATTAATAAAATATTTAATATTTTGAATATTTTATCAAATATTTTATAATTAATTACACAAATATAATAATTGTAACCTATTTTAATTAAAATATTATTTATTTATTAATTAAAATTTAAATAGTAATTATTTAAAATTATAAATATTAATTAACTGGTATAAAAATGAAAATCATTCAATTTTATTTTATTTTATTTTATTTTTTTAAAAAGACTAAACTGAAATAACAATGTTAAAAGAAAATTATAAGAAAAATTGTAGAAAAGTTGACTCCTCCGAACCCGATCGAAGGTTTATAAAAATTTGTAGAAAAGGATTCTAAGTGTCATCCTAACTTCTCTTTTTTTTTTCTTTTTTCTTTTTTTAATTCATTTTTTTATAACTTATTTATTAAAAATATTCTTTCAAAAATTATGAGAAGTGAAATATTAAGTAATATGCTTACGAGTTATAAGATTTTGAAAAATTTTAACAAGATGTACATAAAACGGTAAGCATATAGTTTTTGTTTTAGGAGTACAAATATAACCAACGTGAATCAAATATGGAAAATGAATTTCCTTTTCTATATTCTATTTCCAACAGAACCTAGATTCCATTTTCCAATAGAACTTGATTTAATAGAACTTGATTTGCTTTCTTTTCCATCTCCGATTAGTAAATGTTACAACACTCGCTACTGCGAGCGATAAAACCTGTTATTGATAAGAATCAGAGATCAAACACAATGGCCGGAAAGGACTTATACGAAGTATCCGATATTATATCGGTAGCATCTTTTATAGGAGATTACCAGTAATGTTACTCTAAAAATGTCTAAAACAATGACAGGCAGTGATTGTATTCATATGATCTCTATACCTTATACAATACCAAAAACCTGTAACTGAGACCTGAGTTCCTCTTCTAGTTTTTCAATAGTAATAAAAATGTCTAATAGGTATACATATATTTCTATACTCAAAACTCTGAATCATATCAACTTGACACTATCAACAACCATTCTAAACAAGATTCTCACTAATGCAATCTAATCCAAGCTGTAGATATTAAAATATAGCCTATCAGTATAAACTCTGAGGCAAAGTAAATCATGAAAATGAAAAAATCCATAACCATCGACTAAATTCTTCCTTCCGATTATAGGACAAAAACAATCGGAGCCACAGACAGATTTGAACTCACATGCACCGCACCCAACAATGTTTGAGAAAAGAACTCACTGGCCGAATAATCCTGAAAAGAGAAAGAAATAGCATCATAAACCCAACCCAGTATAGAGTATCCAGATTTCGTTTCTTGCATGTCAATCATCAAGTTGATTGAATATTGGGATGCATTTAAAATCTATAGAGCTCTAGCTCAAATTGTACTTTAATTTTCTATGCAATTGACTTCTACCATTTCTGAACAATACATCTTTTTGTCAGAATATGCTACATTTGCTAATTTTTAACAAATTCGGGAATTAAAGCTTGAAAGAATTTCAGTGTATCAGCTGCATATGCATATTTTGTCAAGCTGTAATTTATGTTAATGTTCTTACAGTTGAGACTTTATGTAACGTACCTTCAGTTTCTCTTCCGTTTATGGCCTCTCCATATCCTCAGTATATGTGCTACTCCCTCTTTTAAAGATGCCTTTCGATCTTCCCTTAAATTCCAGAGCTCTGGAATTGTGTATCTACCACTTGGATTGTACTCATTCATCTCATTTAAGGCTACAGTCACAGCGTTATAAACCTCTTCTCCATACTCCTCCTTCAAATTTTTCAATTTCTCATCCTCTTCATTAATTATTTCCTATAAAAGTACAATCATAAACGGTAAAAATTATCGATGTAGTAAATAAAAAACAAAAGCAGATGAAGAAATGTTAAAGTTAGAATTGTATGATAGTATACTGAAAAGGAATTTATACCTTAGGAAAGGAAATGAAAGAAAAATAGACCAAAAACATAAATAGTCAAAACACGAAAATTAAAAACCAATGGACCTTGAAGAGCTCAATACATTCTTAGAATAGGTAAATTTAAGAGGATGGTGTCCTCACACAACCCATATCAAACATATTAACATGATAGAGAAAAACTAGAATTATCAGCAATATCTGCAACATTTACTACATGTGATGGAATACAACCATTCTACAAAAACTGTAAATGATGATGTTGTCAATCAGTGATGGTTTTATATCAAATTGGGCATGATAGAATTTTTTTTTTAATGTTCCTTATAGCAGCTAAAAATAATACCTTGCTATTTCCTTTGTTATCCGTGATAATTCGGAAAGGATGCCAGCTAGGATCCCGAAGATAATCTTCCCACAGAGAGCTCAACTCCACTGCTTTCACATCTGCTTCCTCCCTTGGAAACTTCTGATTCATCACAGAGCGGAATGGCTTATTGTCAAGTGCTCCCATTATCTTCACACCAATGATAGCGCGTGATGACCCCTCCCTCAAACTCTGTGACAACAAAATTATAATCAAATTATGCAATAATTGCAAAAGTGAAAAACATGACGAAATGTAAACCACAAAATTGCAATCACACATAAATAACTAATATTACTTACAGCCAAAAAGTATAATCAAACCTTGCAACATCATGCTAAGGTGTCAAAATCATAAATGACAACTATAAGTCTATAACCAAATCATGCAACGTTCCCTGATTTTAACATAACACTTAAAAGTTAAAACATGTAACTCAAGCATAATCAACTAATATTGCATAAACCTTTTCTTGTATAATTCATATCATGGTTTGGAAGACTTAAAACAGTAGCATGTTGCAATGTCAAAATCGTTATTCTTTGGACCCAATACTTTACAGGTTTATGGGTTTGGACACAATGATTAGCGTTTCACCATTTTACATAAACCATTTCACAGCTTTCAGCATTGTCAATCCTTCTTGTGAGAACACAATGATAAAAGCAATCAAAAGTTCATTTTTTAGTGTTGAAATTCAAAATCATAAATCTTGAAAATCACGAAAAAAGAATCAAATATGGTGAACATGGCATTTGTTGCCATACCGCTTATAATAGTCTTACAAAAAGATTTACTACTTAGAATTCATAAGGAACCTCAAGTAAAAATTCAAAAGTAATCAGTGTTTCAATAACCCTATAATCAATCCAACCCAGAAAAATAAATAAATAAATAAAAACGATTTGTTAATCCAATGCAGAACAACCTGCAATATTAAAATGGCCTCTTAAATAAAATCCATGATTAATAGACCTAAGACCTTAAGTAGAAAGGCACCAAAACACTATATTACTAGGTCATTCCTTGAGGATAAAAGCACTGTCCTCCACCTATGCCTTTTAGTATGATTTGGACTCACCGAGTATTTTGAGGATTAACATTTTAATAGTAAAATAACTTATTGATCAAATGAACCTGTTGAAACTTCATTAGAAATAATTACTAAACAAATCAATTGAATTGAAGATTTTAAGGGAAACAATACTTACACTTATAAGCACTTTGCGAGCATCTTGCAACTCATCATTGATTTTTAAATCCTTAACAATAAGAGCTTGACTAAGTTCTTCCAATGCTTCGTATTCTTCTTCCTTCTCCTTTAAATCTCTCTGAATTGATTCAATCTTTTTCTTGACTTCCATATCTTCTTCCTCTATGTGCTTCATCACCTGTAAAGCTCCTCTCATTCGCTCCATCTCCAGTTCCAAAGCTTGTTTGGTATCAAGTTTCTTTTGTAGCTCAATTATTTCTCTGTCAAGTTTCTCCTTTTCTTTCTGCAATTCACAGCTACATAAAATAAACATAACTCCTAAACTTGCATATTTAGCCATTCTTTAAATGAAAATAAAAACATTTAAAAAAAAAAAAGAACCCTTTGATTTTCTGCCAGCATCAACATATCTTCATCAGCCTTCTTTTGCTCCAAGTTTGCCCTATCAAGCTGAAAGAAGAATAAGCAATATCAAAATAATTACTATCAAGAAGATTAAATGCAACTATAAGTCCAGCCACTAACATAGCAATATAAGGTGAGAAGCCATCAAAACTATCACTGTTCTGGTATTTTTTGAAGGTGAGAAAAGGAACAGCAGCTGGAGATATTTTATCTTAAATCTAATTCATGAAGTTAAAATTCTCCAAGTGTAAGTACTTCAACTAGATTAAATAAGTAGAAACTAAATTGCAGTTTCACATGCACCTGTTTACTCTGAATTAAATGTTCAAAAATGTACCTACAAGAGGAAGAAAAGGGAGACTGAAATTGGTGTTCAACTATTAGTTTCCTAATAATCAAAAATTGATGTCAAATACGTCATTAAACCATTAGGTGGACTGAAATGGCTATTGTAGCATTTATGAAGCAGTTGGCAAAGGAAAAAACTTGGTTCATGTTATATTAATATATATTGATTTCAGTGTCCTTGTGCAACTCCTAGTACAGGCAGTAATTGAAGATGGGAACCAACATATTACCATTCTCCTAGCATCATGAAGTTCTTTCTTCTCAGTTTCATTTTGAGCTTGTTGATGTTGCACATGCTTCTCACGCTTCTTCAATTCTTTCTCCTGGGCTTCCAACTTCGATTTAACCCTCTTGTGCTCTGAAAGGATCTTCTCACTATAATCATGATCTTTTTGCTGCATCTTCGTTATACCTAAACATTATACAAACAAAATAGATTAAAACTGACAATGTATAAGAAAAAATTAATGAAAGCAAATTTTCATCTTTAGAAAATTTAGTAAACTTGAACTTACATTCATTAAAAGATTTTACCATGTCATCCTTTTCCCTCATCACAATGTCAAGAGAAGTGCTAGTCTCAAAACATTTCTTCGTCATCTCTTTGAGGTGAACATTTTTGGTCTCTAAGGTATCGACCAGTTTTGTCACAAGCTTCGTTGTCTTCCTTTGATCCTCTGCTTCTTTCTCCGAAACAGTTTTCAAATCCCCAATCTTTCGAAGATGAACACCAACGAGGCTTTTTGAGTTGTAATCATCATCCCTTGCAACCCATCCATAAGGTTTCTCCCCTCGGTTCTTTACAGCATAGTAGTCCTTCTTCCCATGGTGATCAACTTCAAAACTCTTCTCAAAAATAATTGCATCCTTGAAACCAGCCCACTCCTTGTCAAACTCCACCACGGCGTACCCTGAATGACCCTCGTAATTCCATAAAGGCTGAACCTTCAGAACATTAAACCCTTTGTTTCTAAATTCATCCCTAAGTTTGGACCCACTTTCCCCAACATATTTTCCATCCTTTTTAATAGTTTTTATGTTGGCAACAATACCAACCCAAGGAAAGACAAATAACTGATCTTTCCCATGATCAGTAACCTCACTATAATCGGATTTGGAGGCATGTCTGGACGTGGGTTTGGTGGCGGGTTCTCGTCGGTCCTTCACCTCAAGATACCTATTCCCATGATCATAAACCTCTCTATAATCGGATTTGGAGGCAGGTTTGGAGGTGAGTTTGGTGGCTGGTTCTGGACGGTCCTTCACCACAAGATTCCTATTCCTATGATCATAAACCTCTCTATAATCGGATTTGGAGGCAGGTTTGGAGGTGGGTTTGGAGGTGGGTTTGGTGGCGGGTTTCGGTCGATCCTTCCCCACAAGATACCTATTCACATAATTCTCCAATGCCAAGTGCTGAGCTTTTTCTCTCCGACTCCTACTTCTTGATCTACCTACACCAGAAGCATGTTCTAAAAGCTCCTTGAAACGATAATCCCGTTTCCTCTTCCCATAGCAGAATGGGCATCTATATACAGAGTTTGAGATTTTGACTTCGAGGTATTCTTTCTTCAACTTTCTGTACTGTCTATACTCATACTCTTCTAGGTCAGAGTCAGTAATATCAGCTTCTTCTGGATTGTGAGGCATTGCAAAACCTATGATCCGTAAAGTTATCAGAAGTTCAGTGATAGGCAACATCAATACAAGTTTACACCTAGACCCTTTAATAGTCTAATTGGTTGCTGAAATAAATGGAGTGTCAGGTTTTGGAAAAATCTGAACATCAAATAAGTTTAAAATTTTTATGTTTCTCCCATGTTTTCTTGGTAACTAAACAGAGCAGCAACACTCAAACCCCCTGTGTGATTGCCAATAACTTAAATCAAAGAGAAACAAAATCAAAACAACAAAAACATCAACACTTACTACAAAAACCACCAACACATAAATGCACTAAGAATAATGTAACTCATCCAAAATAATAAAAATAATATATAAAATAAAAAATTATTAAAAATAATTTTTTTTAAAAACAAACATTTACATACATATCTCCTTTTTCCTTTAACTTCACTTTCTCACAAACAAGCAGAGCAACAACACTCAAAGTCCCCTGTTTGGCTGCCGAGAAAACTTCAGTAAAGAGAAAAAACACAGCACTCCCATAAAATACACCAAAATCAACCTAGCAGTAATCATTACCCATTTGTCATCCAATACCATATGCCGACAAAAAACACACACATTCCTTTAACTTCACTTTCACAACAAGCAAGCAGAGCAACAACACTCAAAGCCCCCTATTTGGTTGACGAGGAAACTTTCAGCAATGAGAAAAACCATAACACTCAACACAAAATACACCAAAATCAACCGTAACAGTAATCATTAACCATTTCATCCAGTATACCTTACATCGACAAAAAAAAAACACACACACACACATTCCTTTAAGTTCACTTTCTCAACAAACAAGCAGAGCAACAACACTCAAAGCCCCCTGTTTGGTTGCCGAGAAAACCCACAACACTCACCACAAAATACAACAAAACCAACAGTAACAGTAATCATTAGCCATTTGTCATCCAATATACCATATATCAACAAAAAAAACACACACATTCCTTTAACTTCACTTTCTCAACAAACAAGAAGAGCAGCAACACTCAGAGCCCCTGTTTGGTTGCCGAGAAAACTTCAGCAAAGAGAAAAACCACAACACTTAACACAAAATACACCAAAATCAACCGTAACAGTAATAATTAACCATTTGTCATCCAATATACCATATATCGACAAAAAAAACACACACATTCAGAGATTCACTCCCGTCAGCATATTACTACACTATCTCGACAACCAAACAGAGCATCTGACTACTGCTATTTAAAAAAACACATAAAAAAATAATAATAATAAAAAATAAAATAAAAACATCGTTTAAAGTTGAAAAGGTTGAAAACCTAACCGATAATTCAGCGTTTTCAGAGAAAAGACAAAACGACGACGACGTAAAGAAGACCGAGCAGAGGGAGAGAGTGTGAGGTTGGTGCCTTGGTGGAGAAAGAGATTGTTTTGATTTGTTTCTTTTTACTGCAACAAATGGAGTGAGCTGTAAGCCTGTAAAACTAAAAACCTCTCTGCAACTGCTACTAGAGTACTAGTACTATACCGGTAAGCACCGCCATTCTGTTTTTGGGTTTATGGCCTATGAAAATGAATATATGGGCCCAGAGAGTACACGTGGAGGATGGAGAATGGATTATTCTTAACTCTCAATTCTCAAATGTCGTGCATCCACGAAAATGAAATGAAACGGACAAAAATAAAAACTAAAAAGGAGTTTAATTTTAATTTTACATTATGAAAATAATTAATAATTTATTGATAAAGATTAAAGAAATTTAAAAGAGTAATCAGGATAAAAGGCAAAATTGCACTAACATGGTCTGATTTTAAATGTAATTGCAATTAGAACACAAATAATCCCTCAAAACTAGGGGTGGCAATATGGGCCATGACCTAGTGACATGATACGAACACGGCAAAGTAGATTTACGTAACAACTTATAACTGTGGATTTGACATTAATAACCATAGTTCGTCTTAAGGAGTTGAACACGTTATGATATAAAAAAGCACACAAAGACATTATATGGTCATACCTAATGTAGATTCAGAACTTGAGAATCAATAAATCAAAATATGGTGATCAAACCAAAAAAATAGATGAAGTGTGTCACAAAGTCTTTGAAAAAATTCCAACAATGCAAATACATATACTCATTTATGTGTTTAAAACGCAGAGGGATATTATGTGGTAATAGCTTTTATAGATTTAGAACTTGAAAATATGCGAAGTCACTCATTTGTTGAGGGAAAAAAATCTAGTCATAGGGGTTGATGACTTGATGGAGACCTTTTGAGTAAAAAAAGAAAAAAAGAAACTCTTTTGACTTCGCATATAAGTGGGGTTTGTTTTTTTCCTCAACAAATATAAAATACTAAAATTGAATAGGGTTATGGACCCACGTTAGATGTGGAGATCGGATTATGGTTGATTTGAATCTTGTTTTGGTATTACAAGTGAAGGGTAAGGATTGATTATTTCTTGATTCGGGGAGTGGGTTTAAACGTGGAACCTTGACATGAATTATAGGTGTTTTTGTTTCAAGTTTAATGGAGGGATTGTGCTATGAAAATGTGTTAATACTTAATACTAATAACTTAACTCGGAAATAAATTTAAAAGTTTTTTCTAAAAAAAAATTAATTAATTCGGGATTTTGGAATGTAGGACAGATTCCAACCCATAACTTTATAGTGTAGGCGTGAGTGGCCAACCACTCGACCAACAGCATCTAACTTATTAAAAGTACATTGGCTCTTATACAAAATCAATATTTCTCTTAAGTATCACATTAATTAGAATTTAGAACAATGATATCCCACCCTTAGATCACATTCATCTACCATCATATATAAAAGAAACAAAAATACAACCGATGTAATAAACTCGTTTACTTAAAAAATAGATATTTAATATTAACAGAATAATTTGAAATCAAATAGTATTAAAAAGTTCTAATAAATCGCTAATAAAGAAAGTAAACCAAAAAATTTATAAATAAATAAAAAAATCTATAGCGTATTAACTTTTTCATTTTTTTGCCTCTCTCAAAATTCAAATTCAAAAATCATTCAATAAAATAAACATATTAGAAAAAGGCAACAATTTGTTTTCATTTTAACTACACTTTCTCAAGAACCAAACAGAGCAGCAACACTCAAAACTTGATCGAAGAGAAATACAAAAACAAAAACATGAGAAATCTCAACACAGCAACAAAATCACTAAATGCAACCGTAATATTAATCGATTACCATTTATTATCCGAATGTACCAAATATTAACAGGAAAAAAAAAACACATAAAAGAAAAACTCGCATAAAAAAAGTGTATATGTAATTTACCTTGTATAAAATCGAAAATCCTAAACGAGAACTCCAAATACCAACAGATGAGTGAAAAATGCAACGATCTGAGCAGGAGATGAAACGACGTCGGAGAGTAGCGAGCAGAGATACAGAGAGCGAGAGTGTAGGCTTTGTGTTCGAGAGAGAGAAATCGTTTTGATTTATTTCCTTTTTCAGCAAAAAAAACGAGGGAAAGGAAAGGAATGAGAAACGTCTGCTCTGCAAGTAACTTATAGGTAGGTAGGCCGTCGGTGTATCACACTAGCAGACCAACGAGTACACGTGGACGATGGAGAATAGAGAAATGAGAAGGAGTTTTTTTTTTTTTTTTTTTTTTGAAGGGGATGAGAAGGAGTTCTAAGGGTATATTAATGTAGGCCCAAGGATTACACGTGGAATACGTCGAATGGATTATTGTCTTGCCAATGGCATTACTATTGATTAACAATTAAGTAAATCTTATGAATGGATTATTGTCTTGCCAATGGCATTACTATTGATCGACAATTAAGTAAATCTTAAGATTTTTTGTCGGTGAAGGGATGATACAGGTCTATCGATGGCAACGGGTCGGATCAGGGTCATGATCGTTGTGTGGGGGTCAGGTGTTTCAAACCCGACCCAAACTTACCCATTGCATTTGATAAAAAATAAATTCAAACAATTAAATATATAATTTTACTGTACGATTGAATTTTAGGGTAATAACTTAAATTTTAATATTAAATTAAATTTAAAAATACATTTAAATTTTATAAAAAATTAAAGGAAATTGAAAAAATGTATTTAAATTTAAATATGCATACACTTAAATTTAAACATAAATAACATATAAATATTAAAATTTAAAGTTTAGCTCATACTTAAAATTCATATATAAACATAAATTTAATAGAAAATAACATCTAAATTATATAAACCTTAAATTCAAACATAAAATGCAATTAGGTAAAAGGATGAGAGTTTATTTTTCTTTTTATATTTTAAATATTTTAAAAAATAATTATATAAATACCGAGTCAATCGGGACTGGTCGGATTATAGTCGTTCGACCCATACTCAACCTAGTTTGTTAACAAACCAGGTCAACAACGTTTACCCCATACACAAGCCAAGCCTCGTTTTAAGTGCTCCAAATCCACCACAAACAGATTAGATCCCCTCCGATATGAAAACCGGTCAAAGACATTAAGATTTTGGGTTTGAGTTGTGCTCTCCCATTGAAACCTCATTCAAGTTCAAATTAATTATAATGATTTTAAATGTATATATAAACTGATTTTTTTTTATTTTTTTTTTACTTAGATATGAATACAAAAATAAAATAAAATTATAGATATGTAGCATCTTAAAAAAATTTCAGAAGTGATCTCACATTGTTTAAAAAAATTAAATGGTCGAAAAATAAATAACATCCGTTCAAAATAAACCGGTCTAAATGGACCAATACAACAAAATTTGGTCACATTCGATGAGTTGTAAAGTTCACACCTATGAATATTTCCCTTAACAATCACAACATAATTTAGAAATAGAATAAAATAAACTAAAATATTAAAAGGAATTCTATATAGTATATAGAGAAAATTGCAAGAAATGATCAGAAAATTTATGGACTTATTGTTTTTAGCCACAAGTTTATTTTTGATTATTCTTGTCATTTTTGGCTTTGAATTGCCAAAATTACCCTGAATGTTGTTTTACTTCCCAAAATTTTGCCTCCCAAAATTTTGCTCTCTTCACCGATATGTTCTGTCTTGCTATCCCAAAATTTTCAAAATCAGAATTTCTCTCTCTCTCTCTCTCTCTCTCTCTCTCTCTCTCTCTCTCTCTCTCTCTCTCTCAACCTGATAACAAAAGCAAACTGAACCCAGAAACCCATTCCGTTTCTCTCTCTTTTGGTCGACCTCCAACTCGTCAATTCCATCCCATTCCGTTTCTCTTCATTTCATCGACCTTCAATTCAAAATCAGAAACCAATTTATCTCTCTCTCTCTCTCTGTTCAACCCATAAATCAATTTTGTCTCCTCCAACATTCGACTAACCCAGCAACGTCGCCGAGAAATGGAGGAAGAGAAAGCAGCAACTTACTATGATGAGCTGACTCGTAAGGGTAGAGGAGCTGACTCTTGTTTTGTTTATCTTTCATATTTATTTCTCTCTCTATCTCATTTCTTTTTCGTTGTTAATTTATTGATTATTTGAGTTTGTGGTGTTTTTGGTGAATCTATTTAGCTCTTTAATAGTAAACCCTAGGTGGGTTTATGTTTGGTTAATTTTATGGGATGAGAAAAAGTTTGAGTTTTTTTTTTTTTTTGTAATTGGAAACCGGAAATTAAGTGTTGGTTATGTGCAAATGGTGTTTTTTGAATTTGACTATTTAGGCCTAGATTGTAGTATTCAACTTCACTTTTATTTTGTTGAATAAAATAATTAAAATTGGAAAGAAATTAGAATTTGGGTTTTCATTTATTGGAACCAAAGAAAACTTGGAGTGATTTTTTTGGTTGAGGTAATTTTCTCATTTGGGAAATGAAATTCTCATTTGGGAAATGAAATTCTCATTTGGCTACGATGCATTTCACACTGCTGCAAAGTAAGGAAATTTCGGTAAAATTTAACTTTCTCTGCAATTTCAGGTTTTTTGATTAGATGATTTACTTGAAGTTCTTGGGTATAATAAGCTTTCTGTTAATTGTTATCAGTTAGTTGTGAATTCTGTTAGAAACATAAGATAACATGTTGAGATTTGTTTTCTAGCATTTCACATTGCTGCAAAAGCAAGGAAATTTGGGTAAATTTTTTTGTGCAATTTTAGATTGTTTTTTTTTAGACAAACACAATATGCAGTTTTTGTAGATGATTTACTTGAAATTCTTGTGCATGATTAGTCTGCTGTTATCGATTAGTTGTCTATTATGTTAGAAACTTGACGTATACCAGGTTGAGGTTAATTTGTTGAAATTGTATAACAAACATTGTTGCTAAATTTAACTTTGAATGTCAAGACTTTTCTAGCATTTTTCACATTGCTACAAAGCAAGGAAATTTTGGTAAATGTTCTATGTAGTTTTAGATTTTGTTTAGACAACACAATATACAGTTTTTTCTAGATGATTTTACTTGAAGTTCTTGTGTATAATTAGTTTTCTGCTGTCAATTAGATATCGATTATATTAGAAACTTAACATACCATGTTGAGGTTTGTTGAAATTGTAGAACAAACATTATTTTGCTAAATATGACTTTGAATGTCAAGACTTTTCTAGCATCAAAGTTTTTCTTTTTCTTTTTGACAAATATTTAGAATGTTGAGGTATGGAAGGTTCTGATTGATGCTATTCTTGAACTTTCAATGGTGTGTGATTCCTTGAACACCACGACATTGCACACTGCTGCCTTGCAGGGGCATATAGAAGTGGTGAATTTTCTTTTGGAGAAAGGTAGCAGTGACAGCGTAGTCACCATAGCTAAGAACAGTGCAAAATTTGCCTTGCATTCTGCAGCAAGGAATGGGCATGTAGCAGAGTTTGTATAACCACCCGGTCACAATCAACAAAGGACTGCACCATTCATCCAACAAAACCGACCACGTAGACAGTACTAGTGCAACAGATGTAGAGAAGAAGACCACCACGTAGCATGCGAGTTATTTAATTTCAAATTATATGTAGTTGTATAAATTTACATGTCAATTGGATTCAACATTACATACAAGTTTTATTCTAAGTTAGATGCCAAGTCAATTCCAAGTTACAATCCGGTTGAATTGAACTTGACATGCTAGTTGTATTCGAAGTTACATGCCATGTGAATTTCAAGTTACATGTTAGTTTCATTGCAATTTACATGCAAATTGATTTTGAAGTTACATGTCAGTTGCATTGCAATTTACATGCTAGTTGTATTGAAATTTATATGCTAATTGGATTTAAACTTATATGTCAGACGATTTTCAAATTACATGCTGATTGTATTTAATTTACATGCTAGTTAATTGAATTAGAACCTGCCCTCTCAACACCACCTTCATCTAGTATTGAATGAATTCATGTTGAAGATGTACACCGTAGTATTTAATGAATTTATTTTGAAGATAAAATTTCAACATTGTTACATGCCAGTGTCGGTTTAAAAGTTACATGCCAAGTATTTTTTAAGTTACATGCCAGTTATTTACAAAGTTACATAATAGTTATTTCGAATGTTACATGTCAGTTCATACTGAATTCCATATTTCAAAGACTGATTTGAAGATAACATTTCAATATTGTTACATGCCAGTGTTGGTTAAAAAGTTACATGCCAGTGCTTTATTAAGTTACATGTTAGTTATTACGAATGTTACATGACTAGAACTGCTTGCAAAAATTTCTAGTGTCATATCCACCCTAAACCCAGAGACGTTTTTGGTTCCCCATTCCTTAAAACAACGATGACATATCAAAATAAAACAACGATGACGTTTTTGGAAAGACATTGATTTCTTAAGTTACATGCCAAGTATTTCTGAAGTTACATGCCAATTATTTCGAATGTTACATGCCAGCTCGTATTGAATTCCATATTTCAAAGACTGGTTTGAAGATAACATTCCAGTATTGTTACATGTCAATGTTGGTTAAAAAGTTACATGCCAGTGCTTTATTAAGTTACATGCTAGTTATTTCGAATGTTACATGACTAGAACTGTTTGTAAAAATTTCTAGTGTTATATCCTCCCTAAACCCGGAGACGTTTTTGGTTCCCCATTCTGGTCACATTAATTAAAATTCACCATCTGAATCCTCAAGTTGTTGCTCATCTTCAAGTTCTCTTTTGTTCTTGACTATATCCTGGACTCTATCTTCAAGTTGCTGCACATTGACGTTTACTTCGCTGTCTGTCATTGTTGAGCTCTATTGTCAATTCTCATATTCTCCGATCCATTTCATCATATAGTGTAATAGAAGACATATCAGAAGAAATCAACCAAAATGAAATCTTTTTTACCACCTTCAATGTGAAACAACAACATTAATCAAGAACAATTCAACCACCTATCAACAAAATGAATAATTTTTCAACAGTTTTAACTAGCTAGCACTGGAATCAATATCACCAGTTAAACCAAAAACAACTTTACACACAACAGAATCTCATAAAAACACTTGCAATACTAAGCTAACAGATTTCGACTTCTCCAAAGCACATTAAGCTAACAGATTGGTAAAACATGATAAAAAAATAAAATAAAATAAAACAACTAAAACTAGAAAATCCACTAGCACCACTAACAAGTTGAAATCTTTTTTATCACCTTCAATGTGAAACAACAACATCAATCTAAGAACAATTCAACCATTATCAACAAAATGAATAATTTTTCAATAGTTTTAATTGGCTAGCTCTAGAATCAAATCTTACCAATTAAACCAAGAACAGATTTACACACAACAGAATCTCATAAAAACACTGCAATACTAACAAGATAAATCATAAAAAATCAAACCCAAATCAAACCTAAGCTAACCATTCATGGACATGCTTTGAAATTTCTGATGCAAAGTACCAATAAATCCAAAATTAACCATTCGAAAGTTAAAAATCCAAAATTGGAATTAAGAAGAGAAAACTGTAAATCCAAAATTATTAAACCCACTTCAAAAATCAACCATTCGAAGTGCAGCCAGAATGTAAAAAATTGAACACCATTCAAAGTCAATCCAAAGCAAACCTGAGAGGAGTGGCTTCGGGGACAGCGGCAGCGACGGAGGTGCGACGTGACGACGAACTTGGCTCTCTTCTCTTCCTCTCTCTCTCTCTGTAGCAATGGTGAGGAAGTGTGACACGACGGCGAGGGTAGCGACGGCGAGTAGCAACGACGGCGACCGGCAGCGGTTGGAGGTGACGGACGGCGATCTCTCTCTCTCTTCCCTTCTCTCTCTTTTTTATTTTTAACTTTTGATCTTTCTTACTTAGGGTTAGGGGTGGCTTTTACTGATGAGTGGGTTCCACTCTGACAGTTTTTTTTTTTTTTTTTCAAATTTCAAATTTAAGGGCATTCCTGTCCAAAAGGGGTAAAAAGTGACGAAAACAATAAAAAATAAACTTGTGGACAAAAATAATAAGTCAATAAATTTTTTGGCTCTTTTTGAATTCACCCCTAGTATATATCCTATTAAGTATTAAACTTGAAGTTGGTCTTCAGGATTGAATCTCTTCCAAAACCAGTGCTCTCTCCAGACTATAGACATCTCTTCAATGGGGATGTTTTTCGTCTCCGGCAAGAAGAAGTAGATGAAAACAGACATGACCGCCACGAAAAAGGTGAAGAAGAAGAAGAACAATCCAAACTTCAAGTGACAGAGCATGGTGTGGAATAGCTGCGCCACTATAAACGTGAAGAACATGTTCACTGAGACCACGAGGCTCTGAGCAGCCGAGCGAATCTCTAATGGAAATATCTCACTGGGCACCAACCATCCCAAAGGCCCCCAAGACCACGCGTAACAAGCCACGTGCAGATTAATATAACAACAAGAATTGCGTACCACTCTGGAAGATCTGTTACAACACCGGTTACTCCAAATTTTCATGCAATTAGAGCTCCCAACAAAACCTGAAACACAAACAGTTGAATTCCTCCTTCAAGAAACAGAAAACTCCTTCCCCATTTATCGATTCCGTAGACGGACACGAAAGTTGCTAGAAGATTAACGGCCCAAGTAATGAGTGAAGAGCCGAGAGAAGCATTAGCTCCAAACCCAATTGTTTCGAAGAGCACCAGAACGTAGAACTTGACCACATTGATTCCTGTATACTGTTGAAAGAAGGGAATGAGAATGGCCATTGTCAGCTGTGGTCTGTACTTTCTCTTGATGATGTTCCTCTAGGGGTTCTTGACTTGCTTTGAGGCTTCACTTGCGGCTAATATGTCATTGAACTCCTCTTCAACTTCTTTGTCAGTGACACCGTGGATGCGTTATTGAGCATTTCTCTGGCCTTGTGGTTGTGGTTGTGACCTTTTTCGAGCATGGGCCATGGAGTTGGGGGTGTTGGGGAGGAATAATGCAGAGCTGAAGATGAATAAAGCAGGAACAAGGGCACCGCCCAAGCTATAGCGCCATCCATCGCCGCCTTTGATCATGGGAGTGAAATAGTTGACCAAATTGGCTGCGAAAATTCCTAATTGTGATTGCTAGTTGGAAGACTATATATGTTCAGGGAGCCACGGTGCTTCGATGGTGCCATCTCTGATACATATAGCGGTACCGACTACAATTTAAAATTCATTAACAAGAATTAGTAACATAACACGTAACAAATATGATCAAGTTCAAGTAATTGAGATATCAAATTTTTGTAAAAGAGAAGAACATATATACCTGGATGGGCAAACCAACACCGACACCCAACAAAAGCCTGCCAACAATAAGCATAGCGATGTTGACAGAGAAAGCATTAAAGGCAACTCCAACCAGAAAAATTAAACCACCAAGAAGCATCGATATTCTTCGACCCAATTCTCCGGTCACCCAGGACACGAAAAAAGAGGCCACCAGCGCAGCCAAATACAAAGAAGAAGTGAACAATGTTAGCTTCATATCATCGAACTTGCAATATTGATTAGTCTATGTGTCCAGCTTCTCCTTATGATAAACTGATGGGTAAAATCGTTGCAGAAACGGATCCATTGATGTCACCCCACCTAATTACAAGAATTTAAATATATATAAAAAAAAAAAAAAAACAATACAATCATCAATATATAACATGTAACAAAATTTAAACCAAGCAAGAATAGTTTGTAAATTAATGCAGAGGTTAATTAAAAGCTTACCAGAGATACCAAGATCATATCCGAAAATCAGTCCACCAAGAGCAGCAATAATGCAAGTAATTTTAACATACCAAGTTAATTTTCCAGGATAGTCTTTCACAGCACCATTGCTGTCATGGCCAATATCAAAACCTCCAGCCATGGCTTATCCAGAAACACACAAAAGTATTGAAAAAATAGCAGAGAAGATCAGAAGATGAAGAAAGTGATGGAATGTAAAGATACTGATGAATAGGTTCAATGCAGAGTTTGAGGTTTATATGGAGAATTCAGATAGAGATTTCGGATATAATTTGTATTAGGATTACATTCATTAAAAGATTTGACCATGTCATCCTATTCCTTCATCACAATGTCAACAGTAGTGTTGGTCTCAGAACATATCCTCGTCATCTCTTTGAGGTGAACATTTTTGGTCTCTAAGGTATGATTAATTTTGTCACAAGCTTCGTTGTCTTCCTTTGATCGTCAACTTCTTCCTCTGAAACAGTTCAAATCCCCAACCTTTCGAAGATGACTACCAACGAGACTTTTTGAGTTGTAATAATCATCCCTAGCAACCCAACCGTAAGGTTTATCCCCTTGGTTCTTTTCAGCATAGTAGTCCTTCTTCCCATGGTGATCAACTTCAAAACTCTTCTCAAAGATAATTGCATCCCTGAAACCAGCCCACTCCTTGTCAAACTCCACCACGGGGTACCCTGAATGACCCTCGTAGTTCCATAAAGGCTGAGCCTTCAGAACATTAAACCCTTCGTTTCTAAATTTATCCCTAAGATGGACCCACTTTCCCCAACATATTTTCCATCCTTTTTAATGGTTTTTATGTTGGCAACAATACCAACCCAAGGAAAGACAAATAACTGATATTTCCCATGATCAGCAACCTCACTATAATGGGATTTGGAGGCAAGTCTGGAGGTGGGTTTGGTGGCCGGTTCTGTTCGGTCCTTCACCACCAGATACCTATTTTCATGATCATAAACCTCTCTATAATCAGATTTGGAGGTGGGTTTGGTGGCGGGTTCCGGTCGGTCCTTCACCACAAGATACCTATTCCCATGAATCCATGATCATAAACCTCTCTATAGTCGGATTTGGAGGCAGGTTTGGAGATGGGTTTGGTGGCAGGTTCTGGTCGATCCTTCACCACAAGATACCTATTCACATAATTCTCCAATGCCAAGTGCTGCGCTTTTTCTCTCCGACTCCTACTTCTTGATCTACCTACACCAGAAGCATGTTCTAAAAGCTTCTTGTAACGGTAATCCTGTTTCCTCTTCCCATAGCAGAATGGGCATCTTATATACAGAGTTTGAGATTTTGACTTTGAGGTATTTTTTCTTCAACTTTCTATACTGTCTATACTCATACTCTTCTAAGTCAAACTCAACAATATCAGCTTCTTCTGAACTGTGAGGCATCACAAAACCTATGATCCATAAAATTATCAGAAGTTCAGTGATAGACAACATCAATATAAGTTTACACCTAGACCCTCTAACAGTCTAATTGGTTGCTGAAATAAATGGAGTATCAGGCTTTGGAAAAATCCGGACATTAAAAAAGTTTTTAATTTTTATGATTAATAAATATAAATGATTTGATCGATGTAATATTAAAAAAATTTAAGGTAATTATTATAGGTATGATAAGTTATGGTATCACTGATTCACTGTCACTGTTATAGGTATGGTATCATTTATTCATTGTTACTGTTGCAAGATATGTTACTACTGTCATTGTCACTGTTGCAAGATAGTGATAGTAGTAACATATCTTGCAATAGTGACAGTGATAGTAGTAACATATCTTACAACACAATGAATAAATGATACCATACCTATTAAAACTTAAATAATAATAATAATAATAATAATAATGGGTATGAACTTTAAAACTTATCCAATGTGACCAAATTTTGATTGTCTTGGTCCATTTAGACCATGTCATTTATTTTTTAAATATTAAAATACTTTTACATTAAAAATAAGTATTAAAGATTTATTTCCTTTGACCACATAATTTTCATAAATAATGTGACACCACTTCTTGATTTATTATTATTATTATTATTATTATTATTATTATTAAGATGATACACTCATACACATATCTATTGTTAACGAGTTGCTAGTGTCATGAATATTTCCCCTAATTATCAATTAGAATTTAAAAATAGAAACTAATTAGTGATATCAATTATAAAATAAACTAAGATGATCAGAAGATAAAATTAATGAACTTAAATATACAAAAATAATTATTAAAAATTATATATATTTAATTCTTAAAAAAAATTATAAATTTAAAATAAAAGTTCCAATTGAGCAAAAAGAAAAACAATAAAGAGAAAGTAAACTAGTAAATTAAAAGAATTCTAAATCTAGCTATTAAACTTGAGGTTGTTCTTCAGGATTGAATCTCTTCCAAAACCAGTGCTCTCTCCAGACTCTAGACATCTCTTCAATGGGAATGTTCTTCGTCTCCGGCAAGAAGAAGTAGATGAAAATAGACATGACCGCCACGAAGAAGGCGAAGAAGAAGAACAATCCAAACTTCAAGTGACAAAGCATGGTGAGAAATAGCTGCGCCACTAAAAATGTGAAGAACATGTTCACTGAGACCACAATGCTCTGAGCAGCCGAGCGAATCTCCAATGGAAATATCTCACTGGGCACCAACCATCCCAATGGACCCCAAGACCAGGCAAAACCAGCCACATAGGTGCAGATTAATATAACAACAAGAATGGCGTACCACTTTGGAAGCACTGTTACAGCTCCGACCACTCCAAATTTCCATCCAATTAGAGCTCCCAACAAAACCTGAAACACAAACAGTTGAATTCCTCCTTCAAGAAACAGAAACCTCCTTCCCCATTTATCGATTCCGTAGACGGAAACGAAGGTTGCTAGGAGGTTAACGGCACCAGTGATGAGTGAAGAGCCGAGAGAAGCATTAGCTCCAAACCCAATTGTTTTGAAGAGCACCGGAGCGTAGAACATGACCACATTGATTCCTGTAAACTGTTGAAAGAATGGAATGAGAATGGCCATTGTCAGCTGTGGTCTGTACTGTCTCTTGAAAATATTCCTCCAAGGGTTCTTGACTTGCCTTGAGGCTTCACTGGCGGCTAATATGTCATTGAACTCCTCTTCAACTTCTTTGTCCGTGACACCGCGGATTTTTTTGAGCATTTCTCTGGCCTTTTCGTTGTGACCTTTTTCAAGCATTGAGTTGGGGGTGTTGGGGAGGAAAAATCCAGAGATGAAGATGAATAAAGCAGGAACCATAGCACCGCCCAAGCTATAGCGCCATCCACTGCCATTTTTGATCCTGGGAGTGAAGTAGTTGACCAAATTGGCTGCGAAAATTCCAATTGTGATTGCTAGTTGGAAGACTATGTTCAGAGAACCACGGTGCTTGGATGGTGCCATCTCTGATACATACAGTGGTACGGACTGTAATTTCAAATTCATTAACAAGAATTAGTAACAAAATATATAACAAATATGATCAAGTACTTCAAGTAATTGAGATATCAAATATATACCTGGTTGGAGAAACCAACACCGACACCCAACAAAAGCCTACCAGCAATAAGCATAGCAATGTTGACAGAGGAAGCGTTAATGGCAGCTCCAACAAAAAAGATCAAACCACCAAGAAGCATTGATACTCTTCGACCCAATCGTCTGGTCACCCACGATGCGAAAAAAGAGGCCACCAGCGCAGCCAAATACAAAGAAGAAGTGAACAAGGTCAGCTTCATATCATCGAATTTGCAGTATTGATTTGTCGATGTGTCTAACTTCTCTTTGTGATAAACAGATGGGAAAAATCTCTCTAGAAACGGATCCATTGATGTCACCCCACCTAATTACAAACAAAAAAAAACAGTACAATTATCAATATATAATATGTAACAAAATTTAAACCAAGCAAGAGTAGTTGTAAATTAATTTAAAACTTACCTGAGATACCAAGATCGTATCCGAAAATCAGTCCACCAAGAGCAGCAACAATGCAAGTAATTTTAACGTACCAAGTTAACTTTCCAGGGTACTGTTTCGCAGCACCCTTGTTGCCATGGACAATATCGAAACCTCCTGCCATGGCTCTGCTAATTTGCTAAAACAGAAAACTATGGAGAGAAACTCGATCGTATGCAAGAAATAGCAAAGAAAATTATGGTAGTCCAATGCAAGGCGTTCAGGTTTATATAGAGATTTGGATATAATTTGTATTAGAATAGAATGATGCAGGGGACGGAAACCAAGTCCTACATGGGCTATGATTTAAGTTTCAGTTTTTCTTTTAGTTTCCTAGTCTTAACTTAATTAGGATTTATATTCCTTTTTAGTATTTGTTTCCTTTATTATCTATTTTTCATTCATTGTTAATAGTTCAATTGATATCAATAATATTCGGTTTAAACTTTAAAAATAATCTGAGGGATTATTTTCTAGTTCGTCGGTTAGAGCGTTATCTAACACATATACGCCCACGAGAACGATATCTAGTTATTTAGCTTCCGTTATCTGTTGGTTACTAATTAAATTAACCAGAATCCTAATAGAAATTTTAGAACTAAAACACTATAATTATTTGTCCTAATAGGAATTGTAGAAGTCCTTCAAATTCAAACAGATGTGTTTATCTTGTTCTAAGTGAAAGGATTTGAGAAGGCAATGGAATTTGAAATCAAGAAGGTTTAAAAATAAAATAAAGATTATAGCTAGAAGTCTTATTTGAATAAGAATATGATAAGAGAGATTTAATTATATTAAAAGAAGAAGTGTAGCCGATTACGATAAAATGTAGACCAAAAACGCCGACTGTGGGGATCGAACCCACGACCACGTGGTTAAAAGCCACGCGCTCTACCACTGAGCTAAGTCGGCTACACGTTCAATGTTTGTATTATACTATATTTATTGTCACGTGATAATTATCTCAAATACTAAAAAAAAAAAAAATAACAGTACAACAGTTTTTTTTTTTTTTTTGAGGAAATATACAATACAACTTAACATACGGATAAATTTTATTTTATTTTTTATTAAAAAAAAAGGTGATATATGTAATTTATGAATGATTTTGACCATGTTAATTAATATATATTTAAAAACTTTTAACTCTTAATTAATTAATACAAAAGAATTTTGAACTTAATTTGGATGGTCCTCCTCTGTATAGACTATAGAGAGAGACCTTGAATTCTTGAAGGACCAAAGTTAATTAAACTTTTTTTGAAGTTTGGTTATCGGTGGGATTCGAGTCAATGACTTGGGAGTAGAGCTGACCACGGTTCGGTTAAACCGTCGGTTTTGTCCACGGTTTAACCGGAACCGGATTGGCCAAATCGGAACCAAAACCGCCGGTTTGGAAACCATGGTTCCGGTTTCGGTTTCGGTTTGGGATTCCTCCAAACCTCCAAATTAAACCGCCGGTTTAACCGCCAAAAACCGGTGGTTTAAACCGCCAGTTTATAAAAAAATAAATAATAAATAAAAATCAACCAATCAGAAGTTGCCACGTGGCACTTTTTTGATTTTTTTTTTTTGAAAAACCATTCAAAACCGAAATCGAAACCAAAACCGTACCAAACCGCCGGTTTTGAAACCGGAACCGACAAACCGACGGTTTGAAACCGATAACAAACCGGTTTTTCGGTTTCGGTTTCGGTTTCGGTTTTAGGCCACCTAAAACCGAAACCAAACCGAACCGGTGCCACCTCTACTTGGGAGTCATTTATTTAAGTTCTGTAGTTTTGTATTCCGAAAACACAATCTGGTAATGAACCTGCAGTAAACAGAAGATGAACAACACGGAAATCACGTTAGAAATCCGAGGCCCGTGTTTCACACGGTGTCCTTAAGACGATTTCGCCGTATATCACACCATATGTGTGTAGCGATCGTCTCCCAGGATACAACGGATTAACCAGTGGAAGTGCGCAGCACAAACCACTCTCAGCGAACTCAAACCGAGTTCAAACTTACCAAGTAAATCAGAGAATCAGAAAAGAGAAGAAGTTGCGGCTGCTATTAATTTCGGGATCATTTTCTGTGAAAAGAAGCTTAGGTTTTATAGGCAACCGAAACTAGGGTTTAGTTGGAAATTTCGTGATTAGCACGTTTTTAGTCTGATAAGGAAAGTAAATTAATTAGGGAATAATCTTCCGTTTAAAGAGATTCATTCCTAATTAAAAACCGATTCTGTATTCTTAGTGATCAAGTAAGAAATCAGAATCCAAACAATTAATTGCTTTCCTTATTCAAAATGAAAAAAAACGTTGACTTAGGGAAGTGGCAAAAAGTCAACTTGACTCTCACGGGAGCGGCATTCGTGTACGCAGGTCGCGCCCACACACGAGTCGTGCATTCGAAGGTTCGGGGTCCATGATTTGCACCCCCCCCCCTGCGCGCGCGAGAGAGAGCCTCTATGCCACACATGTTGAAAGCTTATATCAACCATTCACTTATATACTACATATAAATGATTTCCCTAAGCAATGTGGGATTCACTTTATTCCCTACACAATGGGTTCACTTTGAGACTCAATTTCTCATTCACCCATTAATCATTTTGTGATTTTGAGTATACCATTTCGAAGCTCTCACGAAGGAGAATTCGAATATGCGTTTATCTCCCATTTTCATGGAATTAATCATACCCAAATAAAGCTCTCAAAATATGAGTTTATCACAAATTCACAAAATTTTTCCAACAAGTTCCAAGTTCATCCTCCTATAAGTTGAACTACGTCCATGGGGCGGACCCAGATGACTTCCTTTGTGAATTTAAGGTAATTTAATCAATAACCCACGAAATATTTCTTCAAAGCCTGTTGTAAATTTGTAACAAGGTGTCGTGATAATCTTTTCTTTAATTAATTTGTCAGAATGATCAGAAACCAAAAAGCTGCTTTGTGTAGGATCTAGAGCTATAGCTATAGCTAGCTTTGCTTTGAAACTTGATGAATAATTGAGAAAAACTTTTGGGACAATCAACATGGGGAGAAAAACTTGGGTGCAATCGATGCACCACGCTAGAGGGAGGAAAACTCTATTCAAGTAACAATATGACTTCTAAAGTTCTAAGTTCGAAGCAATTATATCCTCACTAAAAAAAAAAAAAAATCCAGACAAGAAGATCATGTGATATTTATTGACAATAAATTATACATCTGCATAATATGATATGTAGTATCACAAACACGAGGGATATATTCGTAAAAATACTTTTACAAGGAATCCATGTACAATCAAAGAATTGATCTTTTTGATAAACCAATGTATAACTTCAAAACGTTAATTAAAATGTCGAAAGCTTGATATATAACATTAGACTGGACAAGATTCTACCTAATCCGATATAATAATGTGTTTAAACTCACTAATCATAAGGATTTGATTCACCATTCACCAGGGAGTTTTTTATCCCACAAACATTGTATATGGGAAACCCACTATGCCAGAATCAATGTTGGTGGAAGCCATTAATTTATGATATTCTAATCTATAGTTTTTCTATTGTCAGTTCGTTCTGACAATAAATATACCAGGACGAAGAATGTGGACTATAGATTATAAAGAAGTTTTGACAAGTGCATACACTTTGAGTCAAAGTATGTAAATCTAGTGGTTCACATTTTTCTTCCTGATATATTTATTGTCATGACGAATTGATAATAGAAAATATATATATATTTATTTATAAAATATAATTAGAAAAGATTTATACTAGTGTTAACTTATTGTAAAATGATTTATAAAAATTAAACATTTTAATATAAAATAACTTATACAATTTTTATCTTTAATATGAAATGGTTTATAAAATTTTTATTTTATTTTTATTTAATAGAATGATTGAATCGAGTTTTATCTAATTCAATTTAATCCATTTAATGAGTATACCAAACAATACTTTATATCTAATCCAATACAATTTCATACGACATAACGAATTGTTTGATTTGATTCTAACTCTCATATCGGAATCAAATGGAATTTGTAATATCGATAAGGTGAATACCTAATCTTTTCAATGCTAAGCATAATGAGAATAAAGACGTCACTTTGTCCTATGAAACTTAAGTAACTTTATATTCGATTCTTTAATCTAGATATCTAGAAGAGAATCCATTTAATTTAGTATCTAAGCCGATGAAGCATACTTTTTCTTTTAAATATGTTGGTAGTGCTCCTGTACCATAATCCAAATAATGAATTCGAGCATATTGAACCGTTTACTTATTTTTTGTTAAAGTAAAAATAGGGTAGCTAGAGTCCTAGACTAACTAATATTGTACTCATAATAATTAATTCTTAGCTCGTTACAAAACTGAGTCAAAATGTCAAATGAATAACTGCAAAGCCAAACTATCAAATATGCTTTAATTAATTATAAAATATTGAATACTTGTAAGAGAAAAAGAAACCAAAGAGAAAAAATGAAAACCTGTACTTGAAAAGTAAAGAAATAAATCTAAATATATGATTAATATTTTGAATTCAATTTGCACATAATTGATATATATATATATATAGAGTAAGTCATTGATTAAGTTTAAGAAGGCTTTGATTAAACTGAAGTATGCGAATCTTATGGTTGATATTTATGAAACTGATATAAATAAAATCAATTAGTCCCAGTAAGAGAAAGACTATATATATATAGTGGTTCTTTAGTAGGAACGTTTTAAAATCATAAGTTAAGGACATCTAACCACAACCACACATTCAAATTGGGTGTGGGTATTTATTAATGTAGAGTTGTGGGCTCACTGTGAATGTGTGGTTGTGGTTGGACGTCCTGAAATTATAAAATCATGACGGTCCTGATTGGAAAAGTATATATGATCGGTGGATATTGTATCAAAAACTTCAGGTAACAACTCTAAGTACTGTGGGTAAGGTAAAGTACAAACTAAGTGTGGTATCAATTTAATTATTTTCGATTCAATTTGCACATTATAGCAAAAAAAATATAGCACATTACCTCTTAGCAGAGCTAGTAGTGCACCTCCCTTCCACATATGTGATAAGGGGTTTAAATCCCACTATACGCATTTTACAAGCATGTGTGAGAAGTTTTCTTCCCGGATGTAGAAGTAGTTATCTCTCATTATGGGAGTAAATATCCGAACCGCACATATAATGTTGATCTCGACAGGTCCCAGCAGTTTTATTGTAATAATTATCATAACACTTAGAAAAAAAAAAAAAATACAAGTGAGAGTATTGCATGTATGATAAAGTACAAACCAGCGGTATCAAATTCAAATACCCCGAATACAATTTAGGGTTAATTGCACTAACATACTCTTACTTTAATGGATCTAGTAAGATTTTAAAATGATACACTAAATTAACATAAACACCCCTTGCCATAAAGTCAATCTATTAACTTTAATGGTTGACTATCCTTAACCTATGGAAAACCAAATATATCATGCCACATCATCCTAGACATAAAATATTTTTAATTAAAAATTGATAATTTTTTTTTTATAAATATAATATATCGGTCACCTATGGAAACATCCTCAATTTGCAAAGGAGCCTTCTTTACGAATTGCAGAAGGTCAATCTCCAAGATTGGCGAAGATCTCTTCTGGTAAGTAGGAGATCGTCAAAGATCAATTATTTCCTGCTCCACCGTCGGTACATTATCTTGTTTTTTTTTTTAATATTTGATTTTTTCAATTTTAATTAAAAAAATATTTTATGTTTGGGATGATGTGGCAATGTTATATTTGGCTTTCCAAGGGTCAAAGTTAGTCAACCGTTAAAGTTAACGGATTAAATTGATAGTAAGGGATGTTTGTGTTAATTTATAATATCTTTTTGAAATCTTGTTAGATCCAATAAAGTAATGGTAAGTTAGTGCAATTAACCCTACAATCTACACAGAAGGTAAAATATCCAAATTAATTGATATTATAATGACTAGTGGATATCGTATCTAGAACTCGAAATCCAATTAATTTATAACTAGAATAACGAAATTACAAGAATAATACATTTAGTAAAAATAAATAAATAAACAAGAATAATGCATGTAAAAATATAAATTTAATGTAATATTTTAAAAAAATTGTAATTTAATTACATTTATCACTAACTAAAACATATGACATAATAAACAAGGACTATATTGGAAATATAAAAAAGTTTGGGATTTTTTTTTCATTAACTTTTTCATGATATGCTTGGATCATAAGCATTTTAGGCTTATATACAAATACCAGTCTCTCAAAGCAAAAAAAAAAAAAAAAAAAAAAAAACACTTTACTATGGTCGTCGTCTCTCTAACAAAACCACCTTTCACGTGTTCTGTTTCTCCTTCCATAAATATCAAACAAACCACCACCGCCCACCAGCACCACCATCCACCGCAACTTCTCACACTCTCTCTCTCTAACTAAAACAATGTCTGGGGTTTGGATATTCGACAAGAACGGCGTGGCTCGGCTGATATCGAACCCGACCCGAGAGTCATTCGAGCAAAAGGAGCCACCGTACCCGGGCACAGCCACCGCGCCGGGGGCTCGACCCAGAGTCCTCGTCTACCTGCCGGAAAACCAAGTGATCAGCTCGTACACTGAACTCGAGCAGCGACTCACCGAACTCGGGTGGACTCGGTACGAAAACTCTGAGAGACCAAACCTCCTCCAGTTCCACAAGTCGCAGAACTCAGCCGACCTCATATCTCTGCCTATAGACTTTGCCAACTTCAAGTCTCTCCACATGTACGATATTGTCGTCAAGAATCGATCTTTCTTCGAAGTTCGTGACCCAGCTGCAACTTCTGCATAAAATAGGTTTTTATTTTGTGGTCTGCATATTTAGCTACCAATTTTATTTTTAATTAAAGTGAAAAAAAAAAAAATTAAAGAAAATTATCAAGTTGTGTTTGTTGGTCTAGAGATATATTATTATAAAGCCATACAAAAATTTACATTATTAATTGTGTTTAGTTTATATGGTTTGATTTTTAAGAGTTTTTTTAGCTGCTAAAAGTTGCACCATTGTATGAGTTTATTTTATTTTATTTTTTAATTTTGTATGAGAGTTTATTAATTAGTAGATTGAGGAATCTAAGCAACCCTTAATTAAAAAATCACATATCGATTAAATTCTCATGCTTTCACTTATTTTACGAATCAAATCGAGAATATTCAAGTTAATTTATAATATAATATATCTTCTCATGTTTATTGATTTTGCATTAGTTGATCATTTATTTTAATTAATTTATGAATATATTTAATTTGATTAGCCGCAAGCAATATTCACATCAAAATACTTTAATTCTGCAACTTACTTGCATGTTCTACATTCATTCTTTAATTATAATCGCATAATCCAATCGTGGTTGAATATCATATGGAATTATTATTTTTGAAATATTAAAATAATTTGAGGTTCGGAGGGGTGAGACTCAAACCCAACCACTCGTGGTGTAAGTGTGAGGTCCATACAACTGGGCCAATTTCATCTCAGACTTTATTATTACTATTATTATATTTCGTATACATTTTATTATTTGCATAATAATTTGGCTCTTTTTTTTTTTTTTTTTTTGAAATCATAATTTGGTTTTCATTTATCATAATCTATCGATTTATACTCTACGGAATTCATCTTAGAGCTTGTTTGGTTGGGCTTTAGAAAAACCTCTATTGGTATAAATTTACTTGCGGTAAATGTATTAGAAATAGAGTTTTTGAAAAAATATATATATAATTGGTTGGTTGGTAGATTTTTTTTAGAAGCATCTCCTCACGGGCTTTTACCTAGAAGAGGTTTAAACTCTATTAGCCTTTAATCAATTTAAAATAGACAATATCAAAAACCTAACCAAACAACTTTAAAAAAAAACTTAAATAGACGTTTGTAGACTTTTTGAAGTAGTAGAAAATTCAACCAAAAAAACACTTACTATATAGAATCACAATTGATCACATTCATTTTACATGGGTGCCAATTGGAATTAATTAAACGTGTAAAATCTGTTGGATATGGCTTGAATATTCCAACGGTTACCAAAAACGATTTACCATGCGGAAACTTTATAGAGACGTGAGAGCGTTTGAGAGTATGAGGTTATGTTTGAGGGAGGTTTAGAGGATGTGACGAACAGTAGAAGCGACGAACAGTTCAAACTGCTGCCGCTGTGGCTTTGATAGCGGTAATGGCAGTGGTAGGACACCGCTACGAATTTCGGTAGCGTAGGTGAGAGCGGTCCAATTCCAGTGGATATTGCTGTGGGTCTCACAGCGGTACCGAGAGCGGTAGACGATGATGTGGCGCATGGATCACGGTTTTCTGAGTGGTCAAGATCAACACTGTTTTGAAAGCGGGTGGCCAACCGCAACTTGAGTCGTAGTCAATTACAAACATGCGTTAAATCAGGAAATATTCATGGAAACGGAAATAATAACTAGGTTATTAGGCGTGTGAAAAACACCTGAGAGTGGTGAAGCGAAATAGCAAATACCAGAGAGATCTCAAAGAGAGCATTGTGTGTAATTGGGTTTGGGGTATTATTTAGAGAGAGATCCTGAGTGTGTGGTTGTAACAATTTACTACATATTAAAACTTTCTCTTATCGTCCTGAGAGCTGTGGTTTTTTCCCTGATTTGGGTTTCCACGTAAATTCTTGTATTATGTGTGATTGAATTTAATTACTTCTCTTCATCTTATCTTTTCTTTGTTATTGTGTTTGTTTGTGTTCTATCCGGCAACGCTTCCGCGTGTATAGTGACATTTGTTTGCTAGCAAAATCCCTGGATCTATAATTATTGTGTGTATATATATATTTAATGGTGAGTTTTGAAATAATTTTTGCCTAGAAAATACTTGTTAATTTTTTATTATTAAAATAAAGTTTTACTATGAAATTATTTCTTACTTTCAGTAAAAGACACAATAGTAGGTTAATGATATTGCTAGATTTAATTATATTTTTGTTCATTTTGTTTAAAATTTAATTGTCCTTACTATCTATTACTGCAATTTGATGGTAAATAATGTTTATTCAACCTAAATATGGTTTTTTTTTTTTTTTTTTACTTTTAATTCAGCGCTAGCTCTTAATACAATTTCAAAATTTAGAAATGTTAAAATTAATTCTCTATAAACGTCAAATGAACCTGGAAATCTTTTGATTATTGCTCATAGCTTGGAGATTCTATGGAGATCATCATATAATGAGGATGTTTACTTTGACCAAGGTCTCTCGAGTCTTGAGTCTTCACATTGATATGAACACAGAACTAGGCCTAGCTAGCAAAGCCAGCTACTTGATGATTTATCAATGGCGTTACTGTGATATGATGATGACAAACCAGATCAAGTACGTAGACTTTTTTTTTTTTTTTTTAATGCATGTCAGCTTAAAGAACGTAGAGATAGCTAGGTGTGTAAAAGCTGAAGTTATAATTTCATGCAGAAACTGTTTTTAATTAGTGTTTAATTAATATATTTATATGTCTCGTGCTTGTACTATGTACCACTCATATCAGATATAATCATTGCGGCTCTGAAGTCTAAACTCTTAGCTTCCAGCAGAGAGAGAGAGAGATTGATCACCATCATCGCCATCTTGAAAACTCACTGATGCAAGTTTATATATATATATATAGCTAGGTGCATCATATGCATGCAGCGTAGTCATATATCATATATGGTATCAATCCTCAAGATTTTCTTGGAGTTGAGTATTCAATTCAATTTCATAGGGTTTTGTTAACGTGCATTTTTGTGTAAAATGCACAAAAATAATCACAAGCTGAATGTTTATATGGTGATATTTTATAGATATTTGAATATTTCTAGGGTATTGAATTGCTTGTATTGTAATTCAGGTTCATATTTGCTTTTTTATCGAATAAAAAAAAAGAAATATATTGATTTTTATGTACACCGAGAAACTGCTATACCATAGTATTGCATTTAAAATTTAAACAAAAAATAGACAAGTGCATACAACCAAGTAGATTTCACATGTAAAGATGATAATGATTTGGCTGTATATACTTGTCAAAACATCTTTAATACAGTCTTTTTACATAAATCACATGTAACCATAGTAGATTTCATATGATAATGATATATAGCTAACGTATGAGAGGAGAAAATTATATATGCAGATTGTCAATTGTCAGGATGGATTGTTTGATAGGTAATCAATTGGATGCTTTTTTGGAAGTGATTGGTGGTGGTGCTACATACCGTCTGTTTGTACTTGATCAGGAGTGAATGTTTATTGGTGGTGGTGCTAGATTTGATTGAACTTTGCTGACAATAATTCAATTCGATGATCTTTTTCAGCTCAGCTTTTATTGCTTTTATTCTTTGCGTACTCCAATTAAAATATATATAACTAAAATGGTTCCTTTTTGCGAAGGTGCACCAACATTATAGATCTCCTAGACTCTTATCAAAAGTTGAAGACTTGGAGGTTAATAAATTTGAATTATTGATATGTCAAATTGGTTGAGTTTCGATCTCAGTTGATCACTGATCAAAACGTACTCCAAGCTAGGTAGCTTCTATTGCATACATAAATCTAGCTAAGCTCAACTTCATAGACACACAACAACTTCAAATGTTACTGTTTAGTGTTATCGAATATACAAATTCAAAAAATCAATCACAAACGTAAGTAAATAAATAATGTTTATTAAAAAAACAAAAGACTTCACGTGATTCAACGTAAATCTAAGTCTATAGAGCGTACCGATCAACTTCCATTGTCAAATTGGTGTTTTTCTCTCAATTCGACTCTATATATTCTTTTTCTTTCTTGCAATTAAACCCTAAGAATATAATAAGAGTTTAAATATTAAAACTATGAGGTAAAACTGTTGCTGGATCCTCATTATCCTCAACATAACATGAAACCACTCCTCAAATTAACATAGAAAACTAAAATTTTGGTCTGGTGTTACAAGCTGACAAGCAGCACCATGAGCTCTGCAGGAAGCTCGAACCCCCTATGCATTAGCGTAACGTAAAATTACAGATTCAAAATTCACAACCCAACAATTAGATAGATATATAAGTGTGTACATAGATATGCATACAAACAACTTTCGAATACAGCTTTAACCTATTATTCAATTTTACTTGTGTGTACATAATTGAATGGCAGGCCAATATTGAATTGAATGGTAATTAAAGCTTTGGCTAGCTAAAAGTACTGATATGATTCCATCTGGAAATTGAAAGGTACTGAAAAGATGGCAAGAAAGCTTCAGCTGGAGCTGGAGGAGCTAGTGGAAGGCTTTTTACAGCTGCAGATCAGAGTGTACGATAACTGTGAGACAATGCCAAGGAGATCAAGATATACATCTCAGTGATGATGATTAGACATTACAAGCTATAGCATATATGAAAGCTGTAGCTATATTTATATAATTATATATTTATATATATCTCTCTCATGAGAGTCCATGTCAGACTTTCCTGCAACTTCGTACACACAATCAGACCACCACCACCACCACCCCCATGAGTCAACATTGACCTACATGCAACTACAAATCATCCCCCCACTGTATTCTACACATTCTTCTTCGTTTCTTAATTACTCTTGTCGTTTCAAAAGAATCCAATATTGACTACATTATTGACCAGTCTTTCTCTTTGATCTTCCAAATATTATTAGCCAAGCAAATATTTTCAATATTTTCAATATTTTTATAATTTAGAGTAGTACGTTTTATAGAAATCAAGAGTAATTAAATAAATATATTTCTAGATATCCATCATATGCCGGAATGGAATGGTTTGGAAGATGGGATTAGATTCTTCACTTACCTCATCATTTTCTTTAATTACTCACTTAATCTCATAACACACGTAAGCATTGCAATAAATATGTAGTTAAAATGTAATTGGTTTTCACAATCACTTTATCAATAACAAATCACATGCTTCTTTTAAAAAAAAATTAAAGTCAGCTAAAGAGCAGTTGCATCAAAGCAAACTTGAAGCATCCCAACTAGGTTGGCACCCAATAATAATACATATCCTATACACACATATCAATCACACACTTTAAAAAGGTCAAGAAAAATATAAGATAAGGAAAAGATCCGGGTGCATGCATTATATATTAGATTCGGTAATATTTTGGGATACATTCCTATAAATGAAACATACTTGTTGAGGATGAAGTTGGTCGGAGTTGAACGTCCGATTATGAATCTCTGAACTCGAACATTGATGCTCCGTGCTTCAATTGGTAACTATTGTGACCAAAGAGTAGCGAGCAAGTTAGAATGGCCAACGGTGTTGCTGGAACACCCTTCGATGTCAAAGCCGGTAACAATCTACATAATTGGCACTAAAATTAAAAACGTTTCGCTCTAAATTTGTCTATTTTCTCACGTGTGAAACTCCACATGTTGATACTTCCATCCATATAGAGCCTTTGAGGATGATTCTTTCAGAGGTTAATCCTCGCCTCGCATGAACAGTCCATCCACAGAGGTTTTCTTCCCCTGTTTATTTGCTATCAGCCAAGGGTTGTTCGCCCTCGCCCCTCGGAATACTTCGGCATTGGAGAGTCTTCTTAGTAACAAGGTGATGTTGCCACTTGCGTGGTAGCAACTTCAACTTGAAACGTTAACTGTTTATTTCATTAACATTACTTTATTTATTAATGACGATAACAATACTTATATAATTAATGTTTTATTTATTTAATCTCAAATAATTTATTTTAATTATGAAGTTATAGATTTTTAAATTTTTTTCACTGATTGCAATGGATACCGATATTTTCATCAATATCTCTATAAATTCGGACCCTCGCCATATTTACATCCTTGGTTATTGATTGTACTTTTACCTAATTAACTATGTTATGTTAAGACCAAGATATCGATGTTAATCATCTAGGTTCATTAAAAGTTAATCCATACTTGCTGCAATTTATTAATTTATATTAATAATATGAATCTGTAGCAGCATTTTTTTTAACAATCAAAAGTTAGAATTCAAATGAACAAAATGCATTTTACAAGCATGTGTAGATAGTTTTCTTCCGAGTTGTGGGAGTAGTTATCTCTCGTTTTGGAAGTAGATATCCAGATCGCACATGTATTGTTTGATCTCGGCAAGCATGGTCGGTCCTGAGATTTTGGGGGCCTGAGTCGAATTATAAAAATGAGTACCTCAATCCTTTACGTAGATTTACTTAATTTGTTTTCCTCTAGTAAATAGTAAATAGTAAATAGTAAATACTTATAAAAATCAATATAATAACTAAAAATCAAGACTGCAACACAACAAAATAACAAATAAAAAGTCACTGAAATAAAAATTTTATAATTACAAAATAATGGATCACTTAAACATGACCCGTCTCACATTTTTAGAAGTAAAAGTACTAATTAAGTATTATAATTGTGTTTCTTTCAAGAACCCTAGAATTGATTTCAGTTTTTTTTTTTTTTTTTTTTTCCGAATGTCTGATAGATTAATACACTATTTGATCTGATGTGGATCTAGTTAAGTATTATAATTGTATTTCTTTGGTGGGCCTTAAAAAAAAAAAACATATATATAAAAAGGTAGGCCTCTAGACTTTTATGTGATTAGATATATATCGGCTGTTTTTTTATTATAATGAAAAAAAAAAAAAAAAAAGTACATGGGCTTCCAGACTTATTTTTGCTTAAGTGATATATGGGCTAATTTATATATATATATAAAAACTAGAATTTAAAAAATGAAAACACAAAATTTATTTTCAATCTGAAATTCGAGGCCCTTGGGAAACGGGGGCCCTAAGCGGTCGCTCGTGGGCCTATGCCTAGGGCCGGCTCTATCAGCAAGTCTCGGCAGTTCTATTGTAATAATTCTTGTAATACTTCGAAAAAAAAAAAAAGCATAAAATACAAAAATATATATATATATTAATATGGAGAATTTGACAGTAGAAACTCTCTCACTGTTATGGCAGGCCAGGCACAGTTTCTAAATTTGATTTTTTTTTCCACACAGTCTCAGTGGAATCTTTAATTAATTAAAATATCATTAGTGATAGGTTAAAATAATTAATTGATCCGGCATTTGCCATTTGTTAATAGATGAGAATGTGCCAACTGGAGAATAAAGTTCCTTACAATAATCTATACACAAAATCACAAACTAGTTATAGTTCAACTAAAATTCAACCTCTCATAAATTAAATCTAATAAAAAAAAAACAGAACAAGGAATATTATTATTATTATAGTAAGGAAAAATAATTTTATAAAACTATCACTCCCCCACCAAAAAATACAATATAATAAAATGACTTAAAATATCATAGAGATCAGTTTGATGGTGAAATTCATAATATTCTTCATTTTTTGTTATCATTAATTAAATAATTCATAAAAAGAAAAAAAAAAAATTATAAAAAAAATCAGATGGTAGCTTGGAGAAGAACCAACAACATCATGCATTCTTCAGATTAGTTTGGCCCACTTTGCAGACCTTCTGATTATAATTCAGGCTATGGTGGGCCGCAAGATGAAAATTGTTCAGAAAATTTAAAAATTCTTTCGTAAGGGTTTTTATTTGGAATGTGATATAAGTGTCGATATCCTCAAAGTGTAGGGAAACCCTTTACGCTACCGTGAGAGATTAAGAGTAGAAATTTCACGATTATAAGCCTGGAGAATGTTTGATTTTGATAAGTGTCGAAAATTTATTCCAAGAATATGTCAACATTCTATGGTTTATTATTTTTCAACCTTTTGTAGTTTCGTTTTCAACTTAATTATGTTATTTGAAAGATGACTTGTGCTATTAAATTTTTGTTTCCTTTTCTTAAATTTATTAGTTGATACCAACAGTTGCCTACATTTCTAAATTTCAACAACTGATGATGCTACATGTTGACATGCAATCTCATCAAAACGTGTTTTTTTTTTACAACTACTGTCGGGACCTGATGAGATTAATTAGACTCTATAAGCATGGTTCGGAATACTACTCCCACTTTCGGGGAGAGGTTACATATGGACTACAACTCTCACAATCGGAGAGAGGGTTGCTCCCACAAACCGGGAGAAAACTCCCTACACATGTTTGTAAAATGCGTATGGTGGGACTCGAACCTCTAACTATTAGGTGTGAAAGGGAGGTGCACTACCATCTCTACTAAGTGATTATGTTCATCAAAACGTTTTTTGTTTCTTGGATTATTATTATTATTATTAAAAATATCATATTTACATAGACATGGCCGGATAGATTTTTAGAATGGAATCCAACATATATACCACTAAAACTCAATTATTTAAAACAGATCCAACATTTATTTTATTTTTCCAACTAATTATAAGCTCTTAGTTCTAAATTATTATTATTATTATTATTATGTATTATCATCACTCGAGATTGTGGTAAATTCAGGTATTGGCCGGTGCATGCGTGGGTGTGGAATTGTGTAATTATCAGGTCGACCTCATCAGTCCACCAACAGAAACAATAAGTAAAAACGTAGAAATCACTCAACCTTAATTTCTTCAAGCAATATTATTCCAAAGACAGACATGTATGATGTATATATGTGTGTGATGATTTACAGACGGCTTCTCGAAGAATCACTTCGATCTAGAAGCACTTTCTATTTATTTATGGCTTCTTATACGTTGATCTTCTCTCTGGTTAAAGTTTTTGCTTGGAACACAAATCACAGACATGGGGGATTTGTTGTAATTAATTGCTTGGTGATGAAGACGATAGAGAAAGAGAGTACATGCATGATGTTTATTTGCTTTCAACTACGTTCTCCTCCTTTCATTTTGTAACAGCAACATATGTATATAATTGTTGCTTTGTGGATCGAGTTGTCATGTCTTGACAATGTCTTGTTATGATTTGTAATTAATTGTGTCCTCTTCAAAACTATTTATTGGTAACACTGAACAATATAATTTTCCGATGAAAATCACTCATTCATTCTAACAATATCTGATTCGAGTGGTAAACTTGTCATACCCACATGTGGGTATATAATGAAAATGTCCATTATTTGAATATTTCATAATTTCATCAACCATGAATAATTACTTTGAATATTTGCACAATTGAGATTATTCAAGAAGACCTTTTTTAATTTAAAAAAATAAAAATAAAAAATAAAAAATAAAATAAAATCTTAGAAGCTTTTTTTGAACTTCTTTGTAGAAAAAAATTGTCTCAAAAGTCAAAACCCTTTATATTTAGATATTCCATGGCTTAACTTTTTCATCATAATTTTGATATATGATATCAAAACTCCTATATAGATCTTAAATAAATAAATAAAAAAAAAAAAAAAAAAACTCCTATATAAATATAACAAATCAATATATCTAGTAACCTAAAAATAAATTTTAAACCGAATACCAAATAACATATTTTTTCTACTATTTAGAAGCTCAATTTTTTTTTTTGATTGAAATATCAAATACGGTGACAATGACTCGAATATGAGATAGGTTAAATGTATGCTCTTCCCATCGAATCATACTGAGCTTCATTAATAAGACATCCACTCCCAAAATCTCAATTTTAAAAGCATTTGTAAACACACCCATTTAGTCAAGTACCCAAATCTAAGAAGCTTTTTCTGAACTTCTCTGCAGAAAAAAATTGTCTCAAAACCCTTTATATTTAGATATTCCATGGCTTAACTTTTTCATCATAATTTTGATACTATCAAAACTCCTATATAGATCTTAAAATAATAATAATAATAATAATAATAATAAATAAAATAAAATAAACTTATAGATGAATAAATATAACAAATCAATCTAGCTAGTAACCTAAAAATAAATTTTAAACTAAATACCAAATAACATATTTTTTCTACTAATTAAAAGCTCTATTTTTTTTTTTGAAATATCAAATACAGTGACAACGACTCAAAACCTAAGACAGGTTAAATGTACGCTATAACATACTGCGCTTTATTAATAAGGCATCCGCTCCCAAAAACTTTATTTTAAAAGCATTTGTAAATGCACCAATTAGTGTGTGTTTGACATGGCTTTTGAAATGATTAAAAACGTCTTTTTATAGTGAACATTATTTTGAAGTTTTTATTTAGTTGTTTAGCAAAACTCAAAATAGTTTTTTTTTTTAAATATATATATATATATAAATTGTCTCAATTACCCTTCTCAAAATTTAGGTTTTTTCAAAAAGTTTTTTTAAAATATATGAATTGTCTCAACTACCCTTTATAAATTTTAGATATTTCACAATAACTCTTTCATTATAAATACATTGTCAACACTTTTTTTTTTTTTTAATTTACACAACCAAAAGCTTTTTTTTTTTTTTTGTTAGAAGTTCTACAACAAAAAGATCTACTCTAGAAACTCTACTTGAAAGTCATACCAAACACACCCTTAGTCAAGTACCAAAATGTTTATACTGTACTATACACAATTGGTATAGTTCAATACATAATTGTTAAAAAAAGAAAAAAAAAAAAAAAACCATATGATAATTATTCCTGCATTATATATATATTCTTCCAGTGATTCGATATCACAATCTCATTAAATCTAACCATTATACTTAAAATAGATAGTCTCATTACCCTAACATTATACTTAAAATAGATAGGGATGAATGAATTAAAAAAAAGAGAGCACGAGGGATAGAGAGGATAACATCTACTATTTATGTTGTTTGATATTGAAAATATGGTTGAATGGAAGGATTGATATATAATTATAAATTTACTATATTATCCTGGTAGTGTTGTCATTTCCTATCTATGAGATCCCTCCTCTTCTTATCCGTTCAATTATGGAAGGATTGATTTTGGTGGACCCGCAAGGAGTTGAGATCCCTCCTCTTGTCCTCGCCTTTTTCTTATCTCTCCAATCAAACAATGGATTGAAGCTCTCCTCCCACCCCTTTCCTTCTTACCAAACATAGCTTTACAGTATCAAAGACAACAACAGAATTGACCGATTACTAACCTTATAGCTTTATTAGGAGTCAAAACTTGGAACAATTCAATTGACTCATGTATTGGACAAAATTGAAAAACTCAATCACACAACTACACAAGTTTTTGACTCGGTGTAAGAACACCACCAGATTTAAATTACTACCAAAATTACAATTCAGCCCCAAACAAAATTACCAAATTCCTTTTAAACCCCTCCATCTTAGTAGTGGGAAGTGGGGACCTCCATAAAGTCCATTGTCAATTTGTCAGACAACCAACGTACACTGCCGTCTGTATATATAATAATAATAATAATAATAATAGGAAATAGCACTATTAAAAAAAAAATTAATAATAGGAAATAGCACTATTAAAAAAAATAAAATTAAGAGGATTATATTTTTTTTAATTTTTTTTGGATCAGTTTTTCATTGTTTTTACTAAACTTTTCACTGAAGAGACAAATTTACCCCTGCACTAGATTAAACACACTAGAAATTAAACTTGTGGTGTGTTTAATTAAAAAAGAAAAAATGATAATATGTTTAATTGAAGAAGAACGGTAGTTTGCTTAATTGATGAAACCGGTGTTGTGTTTAATTAAAAAAAAAAACATGAGGCGTGTTTAATTTAAGAGAACTGATATGTTTAATTGAAGAAGACCGGTATGTTTAATTGAAAAATCATTAAGGGTATTTTTGTTTCATCAGTAAAATGTTTGGAAAAAAAATCAAAACAATAATACTGGATAAAAATAAAAACTCTATTAATTATATGGTTATTTTGAATTTTAACAATAATAATAATTCTCTAGTTGGGTAGTTAATAATTTTATTTTTCAATCTGAGATCATTTATTGTCATGTGACAATTAATGATTATACACGGAAAAAAAACCAGGATTGATCTGGTTGATCATATATGCTGTTAGAGTTAAACCACCGGATCAATCTCATGCGGCCATGATCCCTCTTCGCTCAAAAAGTCTTTAATAATCTAATATAAAAACTTTCTAAAATTATAATTTATAAATTTGTCTTTAAGTTATAATTTTTTTTTTTTAATTTTTTTTACCTTTAAAATTTTTTGTTTTTATATTTCTGACTTCACCATTATCTGCCGGTTTGTTGTTAATTTATTTAGTATAGAAAACCGGTTCTACAACTTTACATAACTTCGATTAATTATTTTTAGTACCCATTTTCCTATAGAATTATTATTATTATTATTATATATAAATATAGATAAAAATAATTGCATCTTCCATCTCTGAACGCTCCCTCATGATCGCTTTTTCTTTTTTCACAAGACGACACCGACCGCACCTCAAAACGACCGACCAGACCAGACCGAACCGAACCGTAACCTGCTTTTCTTGTTTTCTTCTCAACAACAAAAAAAAGTCGAAATTTAAATTAAAAAACCGTTGCCTGAAAATTATTATTATTATTTTTAGTTTTATAATACTATTTACCACCAGACGATTATATTTGACCCACTCTTTCTGCATTTCGTTTTATAATTTTCTCCTTTTCATTTTGCTCTGGCTTCGAAAAAATGAAGTGTTTTCATTTCACGAACGGGGAGAGAAGGGACGACGACGGCGGCGGCGGCGGCAGCAGCGTCGTTTCGAGGTCGTCGAAGCTGTCGTGGGCTCGATCACTGAGCGTGGCGTCGAGCAGCGTCGACACGAGGCGGTCTGAGTTCGACTCGGACTCGAGGGACTGGTCTGACTCGGTCGGGTTTTACGAGTTGCTGACTCAGCGAAGAGCTAATGATCTGAGGGTATTCGCCTTCGCCGAGCTGAAATCAGCTACGAGAGGCTTCAGCAGAGCTTTATTGATCGGCGAAGGAGGGTTTGGGTGTGTGTACAGAGGCGTTGTTAGGGTTCCTGATGATCAACAAATTAACGGTCTTGATTCTAAGTTGGATGTCGCCATTAAACAGTTGAATCGTCATGGTTTCCAGGCACGACCTTCCTTTTTAAAAAAAATTTCCCAGTTTTATGTATTTATATTTCCCTGTTTTTTTCTTCTTTTTTTTTTAAAAAAAAAAAAAAAAAAAAACTAAAATTTATTAAATTAATTTCAAATTGAATCAAACTGGAATTGTGTATTATAATTGGATTATGCAATGCTAGAATAAAGATTATATAATTATACTTTAATGGGGTTTTAGCTTACATACAATGATTGTGTTTTTTCTCTTTTTTGTACTTTTTGGGTCCATCGCAATCTGGTGTCTGTCCACGTTTTTCAAATGTGAGACACTTTGTTTCTATAATGATTTATTTGTTTATCAAGTGGAATTCTTTCGAAGAACACATTTTTGACCTGTAAAATTCTGGACAATGGAATGAATTTCCCTCATGAGCTTTGTTCTGGGTTTATAGGGAGGGATTTGTTAAATGGTTGTTTGTGTTTATGTCTCTAGTGGAGTTTTTGGCAAATGACTATTCAAGTTTAATTTAGTGTTTTGTGAGGTTATCTGTTGTTTTTTTGATGGAATTTCTCTGTTTTGCATTCTAGTATTCAGGGGCATAAGGAATGGATCAATGAAGTCAACTTTTTGGGCGTGGTCAAGCACCCGAATCTTGTCAAGTTGGTGGGTTATTGTGCTGAGGACGATGAAAGAGGGATTCAGCGGCTGCTGGTGTACGAGCTTATGCGTAATAAAAGCTTGGAGGACCATCTATTGGCTCGAGTTCCGACACCTCTTTCGTGGATGTCAAGATTAAAAATTTCCCAGGATGCAGCCCGTGGTTTGGCATACCTGCATGAAGAAATGGATTTTCAGGTACGTTCTTCCTTTATGCCTCCGAGCCTTAAAGTTGTGGGCCCATGAAGTTCGAAAGGCATGGTTCTGCCTTCTTTATACAATTTCGTAATGAGAGTTGTGCTGCAGTTTGTGTTATGTAGCAAATGGATTCTAAGTTTGTTTGTTTAGTTTTCTGCTGTTCGCTTAATTTTGATCTGCTTTGCAATATGTGCAGCTAATATTTCGGGATTTTAAAACGTCAAACATTCTGCTAGATGAGGACTATAATGCGAAGCTCTCGGACTTTGGACTGGCCAGGCAGGGACCTCCTGAAGGACTAGGCCATGTTTCAACATCAGTAAGTTTATATTTCATGATGAATTTTGGAATCTTACCCATCTTAAAATGATAGATTTCTAATTGGAGAATTAACCAATGCAAAATTCAATGATTCTGATTCTAACATCAGAAATCTTCCGATTCAAACTGGTCGAAGAATTCTGAGTAGAATTATGAATGTATGCAGATCTGATCTGTTATACTAATGAATTGCATCTCTGGCCTACTTGATGTATGCTGAGATTCCGCTAATATGCAGAATTCGGTACTTATTGATTATCTTTTTATGATTATATAGGTTGTAGGCACAGTAGGCTATGCTGCTCCAGAGTATGTTCAGACTGGCAGGCTGACTGCGAAGAGTGATGTTTGGAGTTTCGGGGTTGTTCTTTATGAACTTATAACAGGAAGGCGAGCAGTGGAGAGAAATCTACCTAGGAGTGAGCAAAAGCTTTTGGAATGGGTGAGACCTTATGTGTCGGACTCTAAGAAATTCCACCTTATTGTAGACCCGCGACTTGAAGGACAATACTGCATCAAATCCGCTCAAAAACTTGCTTCCCTAGCAAACAAATGTCTAATGAAGCAGCCCAAGTCTCGCCCTAAAATGAGCGAGGTGGTTGAGATCTTGGGAAATATCATCAGCAAAACATCATCTCAGGACGAAGACATCCCTCAACCTGTTATTGAAACAGAAGATGTTAAGGAAGAAACCGAAGCTGAAGCTGAGACTGAGCGTGAGTCTACAAAGCAAGGAAATAATTATTTGAAGAAAGTTTTCGAAATCAAAGAGAGGGTCAACTTAAGAAACAAATCGATTGGGAAGTTGGATTGGAGAAATTGGACTCCTGGGTTGGTAAGAACTTGGTGATCTTCACATTGCCACGTTATTCGTTCGTTGATCAGGTCAATTCTTTTTGTTCACAATGTAGTTTGTAGATATAGATAGTATAGGAAAACTACTGCTTTCCTTGAATACACATTGCAAGTTTCAATCAAGCTCAAATTTCTTGTCGTAATCCGTAATTTCGCCCCACACGAACGATAGCTCTGTCTATATGTTATATCGTTCTCGCAACTGATGCAGGTTCTAAATTCCAATCCTCAACGTTATCATTTGTTTGGATAATCTCTCTTTTTTCTTTATCTTTTTGGTCTTGTATTAATTGCATTGGATTATAAGACGACAACCTAGAAGATGCTTTGGTTGGGCTGAAAGCAAAGTTGCTTTCAGCCTATCTATCCAAACCCACCAAGTTGCATTGCTTTGGTGATGTTTTGCTTTCAGCCTATCTAATCCAAACCCACCAAGTTGCATTGCTTTGATGATGTTGGACAAGTTTGGCTTGATATGGGACAGCGATCGAGAATTTTTTTTTGGGTGACTTCTGTCTTCAAGCAAGAAAAACAATTAAACTATAATCTGGGTTTGTGAAAATATATAAATTAATGACAACGGTGAATCAATCAATACATGATCTTGAAAGTTGAATCCAACTACTACAAGGCGCACCACCATTTTTCCACTTTGGAGTGGTGTTGGTGAGTGTTGTTGGTGAGTGTTGTTGACCTTATCTCATATTGTATATCAGACCTCAAAAGTCTCAACATTTGTGATGGATAAAAAAAGCTCAAAAACCGATCCAATCAAATCGTGTCATGTGATATACAAACTAAATATGATTGAATAAAATGGATCCATCTAAAAATAAAATAAAATTATAGAACAAAAAGACTTGCATCATCTCTATATCGCCAAGCTTTTTTCCAAGTGTTACAAATATAACAAGAACTGTACAGTCAGGACAGAGAGAAGTGAATGCTTGAGTTCCTCGGTTTGTTGCTCACCACCGGAGATACGTTACGTTATGCAGAGAGAGAGAGAAAAAAAAGTACTCACACCCCGTTTCTTTGCTTCTTTTTCAAGCATAAAGAGGGGAAGCAGAGGGCCGAGGATAAGAGGTAACGCTCCTAATCTTTGTTTCATCTGCAGAGGCAACACTCCTAATCTTAGCATCGCCTGCAGCAGTAACACTCCTACTCTTTGCATCGTCTGCACTATGTCGACGAGTCCTTGGCCTATTGTTCAAGTTGCTGTTAGTATTTCCAGTTTCATTGGAATTATGGAGCTGCTCCAATAGAGTGACGACATCACTCATGTTAGGCCTAAACCTGGATTCTATAGATAGGCATCGTAGTGTGAGGGTAGCTACCTTATGGGCTCCTTCCAATGAATACTGGCCTTCTAGACGATTGTCTATGACCCGGAAGATCTTACGTTTATTGGCCAGGTATGGTTTAGCCCATTCCACCAGATTGTGTTCTCCAGATGGCCGATTCTTGTCAACTGCTCTGCGACCAGACAGCATTTCTAGCATAACAACTCCAAAACTGTAGACGTCACTCTTAGCAGATAAATGACCTGCAAACAATGGGAAATGGACTAATTATTGCATGAACTCTTACTCGTAGGAATCAACTACTTAAATGGCTTGTAGAAGCTTACAAGACTACATCAATTAAGTACTAAAAAGTCGTATAAATAGAATAAACACCTGTTGCTAGATATTCTGGAGCTGCATATCCGTACGTCCCCATAACCCTTGTAGAAACATGGCTTTTATCACCTGTTGGCCCATCCTTGGCCAACCCAAAATCCGAAAGCTTTGCATTGTAGCTCTGTGTTTATGTATTATGAAAAAAAAAAACTTAGAAAGAGTCGATGAAAATAAATAGACCCTTAATCTGTCAAAAGAAAACCATATCAAAATTTGAAGAGAAGATATGCTTCGTAATTTACATACAGAGTCAAGCAGGATATTAGAAGTCTTGAAGTCCCGATATATAACTTTTGTTTCAGCACTGTGAAGGAAGGCAAGCCCCTTTGCAGCGCCTAGAGCAGCCTTCAAGCGAAGGTTCCAAGAAAGCGGTTGGAAATAAGAACCCCCTGGTACAAGAAAAACCTAAATGCGTCAACTACAAAGTAATCAAAGACGGTATGGTTCAGTGGTGCCAAGAAAGAGACAAAAAACTCACTCCTAAACAAATGATTCTCCAAGCTGCCTCGAGGCATGAACTCATACACCAAGAGTCGGTGTTCGTCCTCCAAGCAATATCCAATTAATTTCACAAGATGAGGATGATAGAGCTGCCCCAAATAGTTCACTTCCGCCTATATGATCACAAGAACAACAAGATAAGTGAATCTATACAACCAAAAGCAACAAACTTTGTCCTGAATTTGTCAAAACTGACAGGGAATTAGTAAATGACATGACCCGTTTGCCTAACTGCTATCCAAAACAAAGCATGTTCAATCCTTAAGGCACTATGTTGGCTTCCGCTATGCCAGACTAAGCAAATGTTTGATGATACCCGTAAAGAAGTAGAAAATGAACTCACCAGCCACTCCTTGTGACCTTGTAAACCTTCTTGGTTAAGCCTTTTCACAGCAATAACCATACCGGTACCAGGCTTGGCAGCAGCAAATGAATGCTCATCAACCCACCCTTTAAAAACAGAACCGAAACCACCTTCTCCTAACACACTATCTGGACGGAAATTCCTGGTGGCCATTTTGAGCTCAGAAAAACTGAAACTCTTCAAATTGGAGGACAGCAAGATCTCACCCTCACTCCGAGGTGTCGGAGGAACTGAAAATGATGAGATCTTACTACTTGTACTGCTATCGTTCCCATCTCCGCTAACATACTTTGAACTCACACCTGCATATGTAAACGTAAAAACGCTATACAAATTACAACAATTGAACTGAAACTAATCGAAGCTCGGATGATTTAAACTAAAAAAATTAACCCAATTAGCTTCTAACCAAAGAGAAATCGATCTTGTTTGTTTCCCATTATTTACTTTGTTTGCAACATATCAACAACTAAATTATGTGAAACACTCTTCTGGGTTCAAATGAGGCTACTGTTCTCAGCAAACTAGACCCATCAAACAAGAATCATATACAAAATCGACAAATAAATGAAGAATTCCTAATCCAACAAGACAAGATGACTGGAATCAAAATCCAAATCTCCCAAAACAGAAACTTTTAAGAAGCTCAAATCAGGGTAATAAATAATCTTTAATAAGGTGAACCAAAAATAGAAAAGCAAAAAAATGGAAGTTTACTCAATTTAAACACATATCATCATCATATGGGTTCCAATGAAAAAGGTAGAAACTTGAAGTACCTGTGTTGCATGGGCTCTCAGCTTTGATTCGAGCACTCAAGCAAATCCCCATCAAACCAAACTTCCTTCTCTATAGATCACAAAAATTAAAAAGCTTGAAATGAGCTATAGATTCAAGCTATGAAAGCAAAAGCAGATCTAAGTGTGAAAAGTAATAATTTTTATTATTTTTTTTAACTCTGTATTTCATTTTCATTTTAAAAAATTCCTCTACATGCAACACAAGTTACTATTATCTTAATAAGAAAAAACAAACCACCTCAAATTGGTTGCTTTTTTTGCGATTGCAGCTAAAAGACATAAAAGAAGAAGATAAAGAAACAGATAACCAACCTCTCTTCTCCTTCTTCTTCTTCTTCTTCTTAATACATAGAATCAAGCAGAGCAAGAGACATAGAAGAGGAGAGTAAAAGATGGGTTATTGTTCAAGCGTCTGTCTGGTTGCAAAAAAGCTAAAGAGAGAGAGAGAGAGAGTTGACCGGGTTCAATCTGATAAAAGTTGGGATTTGATTGCAAGTAGCAACAAAATTAGTGAAAAATGTACACAAGTTTTCAATATATGCAGAGAGAGAGAGAGAGAGAGTTATTTGAAAGTTGCAAAGGAAGGTTGGGAGAATTGCATTAATGGCGGGTTGGTCCCTCTCTATTAAGCCTCCACGTTTCATATGGGACACTGCTATCTGCCTATCTTTCTCTCAACGGTACAGAGTCAAGTCAGAGAAGATAAGCCTGCACATAGAGACCCTGTTATCCATTTCCAGCCGTTGGATTTTTTAGTCTCTTCATTATCATCATCCAATTCTCTGTGCCTCAATAGCTAGCTTCTCTCTTTCAACTTGGCTTGGCTACTAACTATTGGCTAGTGAATAAGCATGTAATCGCTTTTACTAATTAAGTTTATTTACATTAATTAATTAATTAAAGATACTACTGTCTTTTTAAATTCAACATTAGTTAATTAAAAAAAAATTTAAATTAAAAATCAAGTTAAAAATCCCATCATTTTTAAAGAGTACTAATTTTTAATTATTATATTCTAGGATGGTGATTATAAATAAATAAGTTCTGCATATTATTTGACAATATAACATTATTAATTTCAGTAATGCTACACATCCCACTACATGTGGCATGTGAGGTGTCAAATTGTGAGTGGATAGTATCCACTCACAATTTGACACCTCACATGCCACATGTAGTGGGATGAAAAATGTGGGATTTTAGATGAGATGTTTAGCATTATTGTATTAATTTATATGGCATGCACGCCACTTTTCTGGTTGAGAATTTGTTCCCGGTGTTTTTGTGACTAGTTTGACCTGTGCTACACTTTATTCTCTTATATATATATATAGTTCTGGATATTGTCTAGGAGTTTTTCAACAGATGATCGCTTATGATACTTTTTCCCTTTAGATCATTCCATTTTTTTTTTGAAAAAAAATTATTGATTTATAAAATTCATGTCAAACGTTGTTGGATTTAAGAGAAAATCTTGTGTGTAACAGTTTACTGTGAGGTAGCGAGATCGTTCAATTAAATTTTCTAATTTTGTACACCTTTAATATTTTAATCTTTTTACATATTTTCAATAAAAGTTGGACAATTTGATCGGACCGTCCCATCACTAGATATGATATGATATGATATTTATTGGATCCAATGTAATATTCCTGATTCACGGAGATTTTCTCATACAACACATGTCTTGCCCATTGGAATTTTTCTATATATGCAATATTATATCTTTAATTAATCCTATTTTTATAAAGACACTTTATTCGAAGATCAATATTCATAGTAGTTCTTATAAAATGATTTTATTTTTTTTAATATAACAAAAAGAATTTGTAATATCAATAAGCAAAATACACATGTTACGACACTAGCTAGTTCTTTTTGGGTAGAGTTTGACAATATCTAAGATTCGAACTGTCGACTTATGAGTCATTTATTCAAGTCATAAGCTCGTTCATCTACCAGCTAAGCTACGTCTCTGATGATGTAAAGTTTCATATATATATATATATATATACTAATTTGACAAATTAACTCTAACATATGCCAAGTTGAATTTCATTAAAATAAGAGAAAAAATGACGTGGGACAGTCTCATACTCTCACCGTCAAGTTATCTAATTTTTATTAAAAATATAAAATAAAACAAAATAAAAAAGTATTAAAGTCGTATAAAATTAGAATATTATTATTTAGTGTGCATTGTACTGGTTGCACGAAAGATTTTCTCCGGTTGTAACTGAACACTTGTGCTAACCACTGAGAGGCAGCTATGTAATTGACTCTGAAAACAGCAACATAGAGCCGGTTCAATGCATGAAAAAAAAAAAAAAAAAAAAAAAAAAAAAAAAAACAATTAGGGTTAGGGTTAGGTCCCCCCACTTAAAAACAACAAGTTGGTATGTCTAAAGGCCGCCACAGTCCACAATAATGCATGCACAGTGCTGCATGGGCCCATGACAACTCTATCATGTATCACCTTTCTCTTTTACGTATTCTAAGGTGTAAGGATAATTCAATTCAATATAATTCGTATCATGAATCATCGTCATCTACATCAACATCAACATATCGACATCAATTCATACAATACAATGCATCAGTTACCTGGAAATTTTAATGCTTCTTCAACTTTAATGTGGCATTCAATTTAACCAAATCAAACCAAATATAGGTACACGACAAAAAACATATGATCGATATATATATATATATATCATTATCATATATGCAACTGGCAAATTCAATAAGGTTTTTTGAAACCTGAAAGGTAACATTTTAGTTTCAATTTTATGTTTTCTCCGAAATCTGGGAAAGGTTGGTAGATAGATCATAGAGACTAGCTAGTTAAAATTTGTTCTTCTGTTAGGTTATTTCAAAGAGTATAACATCGACATCTTGTAAATCATGAGATTATGTAATGATCGAGTAATGTGATATTGTCATCTCACGTGTCAACACCATTTATGAAGGAATTTAAGAAATTTTTTTGATACTGGTTTCATTTTACACCGTTTTCAATTAGATTCAAAATAGAAAAAATTACAGAATATCACACTCGATCAATTAGATCTCTCTCTTTAGCCTTTAATGAAAGTTATTTGAGATATTGGTGGAAAGATACATGAATACAAATATACTCTTTAATGAAAGTATGTCACGGGAAGTCCTCACTCGATTCAAGTTGCCTTTACAGTCTTTTTTCACACTTCATTCATTTTTTAATTATTTTTTAACTTTAACAAAGGAGTCACAAGATGAGAAAATGCAAGTGTCTTACCATTAATTTACAACCAAACATTGAAAAAAAAAAAAAAAAGATTTACGACAAAACATTTATTATTATATGACATGAAAGCACTACTTCTTGTTGTTGAAAATAACATGAAAGAACTTACAAAAGCATAATTTGTCTTTGAACTTTTTAGATTTTTTCACATTAATTTTTTTTTTGCCCACGAAAGTAATGTGAAAAAATCTTTTAAAAAAAATGTTAATTTACCGACTAAATACTAATGGTTAGGCAATTCAGAAGACTTGAAAGTGAATATCATTTACAATAAAATTTATGAAATTTAATTTACATTTTTAAGTAATATTACACAATAAATATACATTGAACTATAATCTTTATTATATGGAGGGTTCAAAATTTTATTAGCACTTTTTTAGTGGTGAATTTTAAGAATACCACACATTTAGTAACTTAAGTTCAAATGATACATATTATGGTGAACGGATAAAAATACCCTCACATTGTTTTTTTTTTTTACTTTTTAGTTTTCCATTTTTTTTTTAATTTTTTTTTTTGGTTATTCTTCGTCTTCTTTATTGGACCTCCATTGGAAGTTGAAATCAACCTTTAATGGAGGTTGAACAAACCTCTAATGGAGGTCTATTTTGAGATAGTAAATCGACCTTCGTTGGAGGTCAAAATCCATTGGAGGTCAATGAAGGAGAAGATGAATTTTTTTTTAAAAAAAATAGAAAATTTCATTTTTGTCCAATAAATCTTTGAAATTACAAAAATACACAAAAAATCTTGGAAACTACAAAATAAGTCTCAGAAATACCCAATCCGAGACTTATCTGAGACTTATTTGGGTATTTCCGAGACTTATTGGGTAGTTTTGTAATTTTTGAGACATACTGGATTTTGTCAAATAAATCTCAGAAATTACAAAATATCCAATAAGTCTCAGAAATTATAAAAACACTCAATAAGTCTCGGATTGGGTATTTCCGAGACTTATTTTGTAGTTTTTGAGATTTTGGGTATTTTTATAATTTCTTTTATAATTTATGAGACTTATTAGTAAAAATGAAAATTTTCAATTTTTATTTTATTTTATTTTTTCATCTTCTTTTTCATAGACCTCCATGGAGGTCAAATGACTTTGACCTCCAATGGAGGTCCAATGAAGAAGAACAAAAAATAAAAATAATAAATTGGAAAACCGAAATGTAAAAAATCAAAAATCAAAAATCAAAAATCAAAACTGTGAGGGCATTTTTGTCCGTTCATCATAATAGATGTTATTTAAACCAAAATTATCAAAGTGGTGATAGTTTTACAAACCCACTTTAAAAGAGTGACAAAACCCCATATTTCCACTTAGACGGATGTATAAATATGGATCCTAAACTAGTCAAAAATTGTAGATTATTAATTCAAAAATCTTGGTTTTACATGCACATATAGACGCCACAAGTTGTGTTTAATTTGAATGGATGATTTCAAAGTTTAATCATCTATTTACTTTAAATAAATTAAAATGATTAAATACCAAATCATCATTTTTATCGTCAAATTTTAAACCAAGTGAGATTTGTTAGGATGAAACACTATCCATTCGAATAGGTATACAAATACGTATTACAATATGAATAATCAGATAATAGTGTTAGGGTATTATTACCACCATCAATATAATTTCGTAGTAAAATATATTTATTTCGTTATCAAATATTTTAGATTCGAATCATATCGTGGTTGGTATATTAAATAATAATAATAAAAGATTTTGTTAACATATGTTTTGACTTTTAATAATCCACCCTAAAAATAAGTGTTAAATAACTTGACGTGTGACCTTAATAGATGTTACATTACATTTAGAAGGATCACCAAAGAATAAATGACGTATATTTTTGTCATTCCTATCATAGACAAACACGTCACAAGAATTTAATGATCCATCAGGTCCATCAGGACCCTTGATATCACCTACACAACAGATCAGAACCGTCGAAGTATTAGACTTGCAAACCCGTTAATAACAGCGCACGAACTAGCTGTAATTATCAAATAAAAAAGTTTACTTTGACTTTTTCAACTCATAAGTCTCCCAACTGGGCTCCACCTCAGCTCGATTGTCAACACATGCATGTGCCAAGTGTCATTTTATTATATTTTAAATAACAATTTTCAATTTCGTGTATATATATATAAAAACCATCAACTTGCTTGGACTCGGCTTGGCTCGAAGTAATGTGGAGAGAGCCGGCGAGCCGTGGACCGGGTTGGTTCTTCGGAGAGAGTGCCGTCAAACTGTCAAAGATATATATATATATATATATATTTTTTTAATTAAAGACAGCTTCGAGAAATTTTTTGTTTTGAAATTTATTTATTAATAGAAAATTATAAAGAGTGACCTAGAAGCTTTTGATATTAGAAAGGCGGCAGCGTTTTACGGAATGTTTTTTCTGGAATATTTTGGGCGTAGATATATGAACCGCTGATTGTTGGTGTTAAATTTTATAAGTAAAATAAAATAATATTTTTTTAATAAATAATTAGTGATCTTAGTTGGGGCTAATTTGGTATTACAGTAACTTTTATAATAATTATTACTGTTAACTATACTGAATGAATAATCAGCTGAAGTTAATCAGTAGATGTTTGGTTAATGATATTTTTAAAACTACAGTTCAAAATCAATATACATATGTTTAGTAATTTTATTATAAAAATGCTGAGATTAGTTACAATAACAAAAATATACATTATTTTAGGACTCTATTTCATTTTTTCATTAATTATATATATTAAATAAATATTTAAGTAAAATATTTAAATTAAAATTTTTTTTCCATAAGAACAATAAAATATTTTTAAAAGATTTTATAAATCAAATCAATAATTAAATAGACTATTTAATTTTGAGATGAAATTAGATATATAAATGATTTTAATTTAATTTCATAAGAATAATAATGATATTTTAAAAGATGCATTAAATGCTGAAATAGATTATTTCATAATCACTTTTAAAAAGTAATCTCACATACAGTAGAACCCCTGTAAATTAATCTTCTATAAATTAATATACTCTCTAAATTAATAAAAAATCCCGGTCCCGACTCGGGCCAGTGTAAAAAATTAATAAACCCCTCTATCGTAATAATTAATAATTTATTTTTGAAACCCAGTGTAAAATTTCGGTCCTGATTGTCATATAAATTAATAATTTCATAAAAGTATAAAATATATTATATAATAATCAAGAACTAGAAAAGTACTTCAAGATACTAATTTGCACAAGGCCACAATATGTTTGATATTTTTGACTTCATTCTTCATCTTTTGACTTGTCCTATTATTATAGCAAAGAAGATAGGAAAAAGAGAATTTTTAGAAGCTATTAGGAATATAATTTTTTGGTATATCTTGAGATCTCTCTTGTGATATACAACCAAATAATAAATCTCACTATTTATATGGTGAGTATACTTAGTCTCAAAGTAATCACATTCCTAAAAGGAATTGGAAATTTTTTATAATAAATCTTTACTAAACAAGGAATCCTGAAAAAAAAAATGGAAATTTCCCTGAAGAAGAAAAATGACTAAACAAGGGATCCGGAAAAGGATCCTTCACTAAACAAGAAAATGACTTCCACATATTTTCTAAGACAAAATAACACTTTACAATGAAAAATCCTTCAAAGCAATAACCCCTCTAAATCAATACTCAATGGTAGGTCCCAAAAATATTAATTTAGAGGGGTTATACTGTACTTCTTAAAATTACTGTCAAAACTTGTCAGATTATCAATTAATTATTTTTGGAAGTTTTACCAAACATCATTTTATGTTAAAATTATAAAAGTAATATCAAATCCGCCCTTAGTTAACGAATGTTTAAGGGGAGAGGTGATTAATAATAAAAGTAAAATAATACTAATTAGGGGTTTAAGTTAATTATAAATTGAATGAGTTTAATAGATTATGATAATGCAATGTAATATGTAGGTAAGGATTATGAGGCATTAGTCAAAGCCTCAAAGTGGTGTCACAATTTTGTCGACTTGTATACGAGATTGACGGCCACTCAACTTGGGGCTTTTTTCCGTACTAAATTTTTTAATTTAAATAAATATTATTAATAAAGTGAAAGAAAAAAAAAAATCATAATTTCAAGGGATTGTGATGATATGTTTCTATTTTATTTTATTTTTTAAATGTGGTTTATATTTTTTTTAAGGCATGATTTATTATTATTATTATTAAAAGCTAACAACGTATTACCCCGAATATCTATTATTATAATATCGAAGGAAAAAATTAATCATAAAGACTTGTGAAATAAGTATAATAAAACTCGAACCTTTCATTACTAATGTGTAACAGAAGTACATGTCATCCATGATAAAAGAAAATTTAGGACACGTTGGGTATCATTTTTAAAATAGTGTTTTTGAAAAATATTTTAAAAAATGAAAATTAAGTTTTAAAAATTGTGTTTTTAAGAACGTAAATGTGTTTGGTAATGTTTTTTAAAAGTAGTTTTCATAAACGGAAAACGATATAAATATATTTGGTGTTGTTTTTAAAAACAAAAAACAGTTTTTAAAAATGGATCCAAATGCCCCCCTAATGTTTTTATTTTATTTTATGGCATCTTAAGAGCTAATATTTTATAGCAAGATTCAAGATATGGCATCTCATGTCATTGTTCAAAGAAAAAAAATAACCAAATCGAAAACTAATATCTCTTGCACTATAATGCTTATCGTGATTAGAGTATCATCCGATAAACATTATCAAAATCGACTACACAATGTTATAGAGTTAAATCTTGCATAAAAAAACATACGAAAATTTGATAATTATAATTATAATTATAGTATTAGTAGAACAATTTAATTGTATAGTTGCGGGGTGACCATTTTAATCGTCACTAAATTATTTAACTAGTGGCCTGAATTATATACCCTGGGATGCATGGCATGTCAAAATCATTCAAAATTTTATGATATATTTTCGTGTATAGAATCTTAATGTTTGATTTTTTATGGTGTACGGTTTACAAGTACGTGGTCGTTTTACTCTATTTGTCAAAAATTCATGTGATTAATGATGCATACAATAATGGCATATATAGAAAGAGGTGATGGTTGCGATCAATTTTCAACAAATTTGTTGCGAAGTCAAAATCTCAAATAAAGTTTTTTAATTTTTTTTTAATTTGTACAACATGTCCTTTTTGTTTGGAAGAGCCAAACTGTATTATTGATGAGAATTGAATGAGAAGTATTACCATTAAAATCGAAAGCATTATGAACAAATTCACGTGATAATACAAGCTAATTATGAATAAAACCGAAAGTAGTTCAGATGTCAATGAACTCACGTATCTATACACCATTCTTTTCAAATTGCAATATGATTCATTGAAAACAAAACATGTCATTTTTTTTTAATTGGATAGATGAAAACGATCGGCTCTTAATTTGTGATCTTAATTTAAGTTTTTATGGATAGTTAAAAAATGGTATAATAATAAGTGTCATCATGTATAATGTTAAGCGAAATTCAAAGGGGGAGAGGGGGAGAGAGGAAGAGAGATTGGTAAGTTGTCATGTACATAGCTTTTGATAATGCAAAATGCATACGATGGAAGAAATTATTCTTTAAAGGAGTGTGGTCCGTGTGGAATTTCAAAGTCATGATTTTGATTTTATGTGAAAAAAAGTCTAGGAATATCTTGTCGGCTAAGGATAATATATTTTTTACTAGCAAGGAGACAACTCGAGCTCCAGTACTTATATCTTGTCTTTTCAGACAAAACTCGGTTTCGGATTCGGTAAGACCCACAAATTCTGTCTGACCCAATGTGACTTTTTTTTTTTTTTTTCCTTTCTTTCTTTCTTTCAATAATACTAAACATCTCACCGCATTTTTACTCACCCACACTAACTAAAGTGAATCATTACCACCCACTCCAGATATTGATACGTGTCCCAAACTTAAAATTAACCTAAAGTTAACTCAATGTTTGGTACACGTGTCAACATCTAAAGTGGATGGTAATGGTTCACCCTAGTTAGTGTGGGTGAGCAAAAATGCACTCCACCTACAAATATACAATTCCACTATTTTCATCCCAACACACGTAGCAACTGATGTATCATTTGGTGAATTAATACATATTAATTGATACTTATCTCTCTTACCCATATATTCACTTACTAATTAATGTTTGTCCACTCACCAAGAAACACCTCAACTGCCACATGTGTTGGAATGAAAATGATAAGATTAAATGTGAGATGTGTAGAATTACTGTTTTTTTTTTTTTTTAATACCAAAATTATAATTTTTTATTAAAATATCAACTTTTGTCATTTCTATCACTTCGAAGAGATCAGACTGGAGACTAGCTTTGGATTTGTCGAAGACCAAAGAGTCAAAGACTGTTCTTGAATATTAAAAGAAAAGTTCTATTTAGCATTAATTTTGAGTTACTTAAACAAGTTACAAATTCATTTGATGACAAATATTAATAATTTTGATGTGTAATTTACCTAAGAACTCAACTCATCCAAACAAGAACTATGTGCTACAAGAGATCGGAGAAAGATTTGAACCCATCCGTTAGGAATCCGATAAAATTAGAACGATACGTAGATAGATTTAAATCTCTTCTGATATAATTATGTAATTTTTTTTTTTGAATACAATGATAAGAGAAGATTTGCTACAAAGACATTACCGGTTATCTTCAAAATTTCAAAGAGGGAAGTCTAATTTCATAATGATTTATCATTCACAACAATTTATTAAATCCACGACAAGTTTCAAAGTTCACTAAACCGGGGAAAACAAAACCGTGAATTTCAGACTTATTGAAAATACAGTACCGGAGACAGACTGCAACTGCAAAAATTACAACTCAGAAAACAGCAGGCAAGGCCATACTAATTATTTTGTTTCAGCTTCAAGCATTCTTCTTCACTGTGGCAGACTTGATAATGTCGATGAACTCCGGCTGATTCAATTTAAAAACGGAAAAAGAAGGAAATCAGCCACTCGATTAAAAAGTTAAGTAACAAAACAAACAGGAGTTTAAATTTTGTTGGAGCAACTAAAACACACCTTTAGAGAAGCTCCACCAACCAAAAATCCATCAACATCCGGTTGTGACGCCAACTCTTTGCAGTTTCCTCCATTCACGGAACCTACATAGTAGTTATGCGAAGAACAAATCCAAACCAGATTACTGACTGATCCAACAAAATAAGTGTAGTAGTGTATATAGTTAACAGTGATTTTTTTTGTCGATCCAAGGAAAATAATTTAGCCAGAATTATGAAGACGAGACAGGTGCAGAATCTTTTTGTCGGTATTCGAAACAAAAGCATAACGCATAACGCATAACGTGTCTATGTAACCTGCTTTAGACATTTCCTGAGAAAGTGACTTTAGAGGTGGAAAATAGGTGAAACTTACCTCCATACATAATTCTAGTTGATGCAGCCACTTCTGCACCGACATTGTCTTTAAGCCATTTCCTCAATTCAAAATGAACCTACCGATTATGTTGAAGATATATTAAGAAAAAGAAATGAACTTAAACAACAAATCACACAACAGTTTCCTAAATACAAATAAAAAAGCAAGTGAAAACTACAACCCATGGCTACATATAATGGAATTACAGGCAAGCAATCACATTACTGAAAGAAATTGAAAAGAGGAACATTAACTATGAATCTATGATCTCTGTATAAACCCAAGGTTTCAATTTAGAATCTAAATAGAGTAACACATCAATGTTTTTGTGAATGTGGGCATCTGAAAAACAATCATGTAACAAGTATAATTATCTGTGTGCATAAAGTGTTCGTGCAGAGGAAGAATGTTTTGCTTGGACGTGAATGTATGAAGTGATAAATACATCTGAGAAACAACTACAAAACAAACATAATTAGCTGTGTCTGTGTCCTACTTAATTTAATATTGATAGAGTGATAGCAAGCCCTTTAATGTTTATAATAAAGTTATGACATCAAAGGATTATTATGTGAACCTACCAGAGGATTTTGAAACATGTACTGTTCATAACACTTCTTGTAGGGAAAAAAATACAAATTAAAATTTCAGAATTTGGGAACAGTAGCTAAATTATAACATGCTTAGTATCATCAAGACCTTGCATCAATATGTCAAATTAAATGTATGACACAAACCCAAACTTACTTCCTGAGCCTGAGCGGGGGATGCAACCTTCCCTGTACCAATGGCCCAAACTGGTTCATAGGCTAACACAACATTGTCCCAATTTGATATTTTTTCTGCAAATAAAAACGATGAATACTTCATTTAGTGCACAAGTTCATAGGTAAAAAGCAAAACAAACAAACAAATTAAAATATAGACCATGTTCCATTGTTCTCATTCTGGAAATTTTCCTGCACACTGGAAGGACCTTCCATTTCCTCAATAGATAGAGAATTATAGAACTGGGACATTTGTATAAAAACTTTGTATGCAGCACTCATCATCTACATATATAAGCATTGCATAAACCAATGCAGATTACAGACATAATGTACTTAATACTTAAAAACGATAACTTTTTTCACAACGAAAGTACCTGCTATAGCTTTTGTTTGTGCAGCAACAACAGCCACTGTAGAGCCTGATTCTCGCTGCTCAAGAGTCTCTCCAACACAAGCAATCACTTTCAAGCCTTGAGAAAGTGCATAGGCAACTTTATCTCCAACAAACTACAAAGATAAATACAGGAATACAAATTGTAAAACTGTAAACGGCAGATGGTATACTAAATATTGAATAGTAAGTAAAAAGAAAAACCAAAGGCATCATAACATAGCTTACCTCATTTGACTCGTTTAAAAGAGCTCTTCTCTCAGAGTGACCAAGAATGACCCAAGGAATGCTCAAATTGACAAGCATCTCAGCACTGTGGAAAACAAATAAAGAAAAAACATTAACTTCATATTAATTCACAATCAATCTAAACCGCATATTTCACTAGCCTAATCGGTAATCAACTAATCACCAATCAGGAATTCAACAAACATGTTATATAGACAACTGTAATACAGAGATGATTTTGGATAAAAACATACCTGACTTCACCGGTAAAAGCACCACCCTTGCGAACCCAACAGTTTTGTGCGGCAACATGGAAATCAGACCGCAACAGATTTTTGACTAAAGTTAGAAACACAAATGGAGGGCTAACAACGACCTCTGCAAGCCAAATAAAAAAAAATCCACAGCACATCAACAAATTAGTACTGCTATATGAATAACATCGAACGAAAACACACACATGGGTATCAAGCACCATCATAATGGGTTTGGTTACGAAGAATGTTCTTGTTTCTCTTTTAGCTCTTCAAGATTAACCTATTTCAGAAAGTAAAAACATTTTCTTTCAAACAAATCATCGCTTTTTTGGTGCAATTCAATGACAAATTTTCACTAAATTAAGTTGATTTAAATGTAAAGAGACACAACAAGATATCTAACAAAGACATACCCACAACATCCTCTGAAGGGACTTCAGCTTCATTCAACATGGTGACGATCTTCTTCACTTCCTCAGCTGTCCCATTCTGTCACCAAATTAAAAAAAATAAAAAAACAAATCCCAATTAAGAAATTAACTAACTCGAAAACAACTTGATCCAAACCAAGTCCCAAAGTAATATAATCATTAAATTGAAATAACATAAATTCACTAAATCTAAGTTTTTTTCTACTAAAAAGTTGTTATCAGATCGTGAAAACACTAAAACACATCAACAAAGTAGCAAGATCTAATAAAATCGATAGACAGACACGGGATCGATCAATTTCTATTATTAACAAAAAAGAGTGAAAAAAAATTCAGTCGAGTACAAAATCAGAGTAAGTAAACAGAGAAAAAAGAGACGTACGCATTTCCAGTTGCCGCCGACGATGAATTTTCGGGCCATGATTCGTTGGTTTTCGGTTGATCGGCGATGAAAACGATAAGAGAAAAATGAGAAATCTAACAGCTGATGCTCTCAGACTTAAGTGGGCACTTTATACTGCAAAATTTGGGCCTTTTAATTATTATTATTATTTTTTTTTTTAATTGTGGTTGGCAAAAAGAGCAGCTTGTAACGAAGAAAAAACTTTTTAAATTGTTTTTGTATTTTTTGAAAAGTTAATAAATTAAATCCCAAAGTATTGAAAAAAAATAAAAATAAAGTTTAACATCAATTATCTCAATTAATATTCGAACTTAATATTTAAATATCATATTGATAATTTAGAAATAAAATTAATGCTTAATGCATTATTGTTACGTAATTTTTGTTTTGTTTTGTTTTTTTTTTTGACGGTATCTATCTAAACAACTATATAGACCAAATATTTTGTTAAACCTTTTGTTATCGATAAGATTTAAACCGTTAATTTAGGAGTCATTTGTCAAGCATCAAGCTCATCTATCTACCGATTGTTGAGCTACGTCCCTAGGGGCTTACATACTATTTTATTTCTCTTTTGATTTTACCTATTTCGATATTAAAATTACATCTCTTCCAATAATATTTGATTTCAAAACATTTGAGAACTCTTCTGATAAAGATTTTTCGTAGAGGACAGTGTGTTTCTTATCTACAAGATTGTTATTCAAATTATCTTAAAAAAAATATAAAAAATTGATCTTAGGTGTTTTTTTCTTTCTTTCTTCGAATTCTCTCTTAATTATATATATATTATTATGTAATATTTTCCCTAATGGCATAGTAACATGAATCTTGTAGAAATAAGAGTAAATATATCAAATCAAAGTATATAATGATATAAAATCAAAGTCTAGTTTGACAATACAAACACATACACACACCAATATTATTTGACAAATATAATTATTAAAATATCCACAGCAGGATTCAAGTTTGCTAAACCAACTAAGAGAATTCTTGCGACTCCCACAAGAGGAGAGATAGCACCCACATATAATGGGACAACACCCATACTGTTGGTGGGAAAATTTACATATATCATACATACACTAGGTCTTGAAACTTGGTGGTGAGGAGTTCTCTTGGGAAGGCCACCACTATGGCAAGGGACCATGTATGTGATGATATGATTTGTTGTATTATCAGTTTTTGCTCATATACAATACAAATTATAAATATATGTTTTATGTGAATGCATGTTAAATGAGGCCTAATTAACAATCAATATATATCCTTATAATAATTCCAAGACTTTTCTTGCAAGTTTCTTCAAACAAAATGATTTTTTTTTTTGAATTATTACAATTAATTCGGAGTATTTGAACCCACAATCTTAATTTATTTAGGTGTGAGGGTTATAACACTAGATTAACATCAGCTTGTCAAAATGACTCTTAAAGTGTGGTGAAAGACATTTTGGTCCTTTATTATTAACATAAATAAAGGATAACGAAAGTTGATAGAGAATTGTCAACTTAATTATATGATAAAATTAACAAATGTCTTAAGCTTTAAAGAGCTATAAAGATTATATCTATTAAATGAACTAAAAATATATATAAACAAAGAAGATCCATTTCAATCTGAAAATTGATGTTGTCAAATATCACCATCAATTCGTTAAAGGGCTCGAAAATTTAATAGCATTGTTTAAAGAGTAAGTTTTCAGACCGTCACCAACTTAATAACTTAAGTTTTAATAGTACATAAAGTGTGGATCTGCGAAAAATGTACTTAAAATACACTCACAAAACTAAGTCTTGTGTTTTTTTTTTTTTCCGAGAATTATTTTGGCGTTACCGAGACTTATTTTGTAATTTCTAACACTTATTAGGTATATTTGCGATTTTTGAAATTTATTGGGTAAAAATGAAATTTTCCAAATTTTTTTTGTCCATCTTCTTTATCGACCTCCAATGGAGGTCTTTCCATCTCCATTGATAGGATGACCTCCATTGGTCAGATTTTATTCAAAGAATTATCAATATTTGAAGTTTTATCTATAATTTACACATATCTTTGCCCAATTGAATTGTTGTATTACCAGGTTTTGCTGATATACAATACAAATTATAAGTATATGTTGTGAATGAGGCCTAATTAACAATCAATATATATCCTTAGAATAATTCCAAGACTTTTCTTGCAAGTTTCTTCAAACAAAATGATTATTTTTTGAATTATTACGATTAATTCAGAATACTCGAACCCACAACCTCAATTTGTGTAGGTGTGAGAGTTATAAAACTGGATTATATAACATCATGATCTTGTCAAAATAACTTTCTTTTAAAGTGTGGTGAAAGACATTTTGGTCCTTTTTTATTAACATAAAAAAAGGATAATGAAAGTGATAGAGAATCTGTCAACTTAATTATATGATGAAATTAACAAATGTCTTAAGCTATAAAGAGCTATAAAGATTAAACCTATTAAATGAACTAAAAATATATATAAACAAAGAAGATCCATTTCAATCTGAAAATTGTTGTTGTCAAATATCACCATCAATTCGCTAAAGGGCTCGAAAATTTAATAGTACTGTTTAAAAAGTGAGTTTTAAGATCATCACCAACTTAATAGCTTAAGTTTTAATAGCACATAAAGTGTGAATCTGACAAAAATACCCTTAAAACACACTCATAAAAATAGTGCTTGTTTGGTTGAGCTTTCTACTGGCTCAAAATGTCTACTAACGTCTATTTGAGTTTTTTAGAGTTGTTTGGTTGGGCTTTTGAGATTGTCTATTTTAAATTGAGTAGAGGTCAGTAGAGTTTAAACCTCTACTGGGCAAAAGCTCATAGGGAGGTGCTTCTCCAAATAGACATTTTTTTCAAAAAAAGTCTATCAACCAAACATCTATGATTTTTATTTCAAAAACTCTATTTCTAATAGATCTACTGCAAGTAGATCTTTTACCAATAGAGGTTTTTCAAAAGCCCAACCAAACAAGCTCTCACGTTTTTTTTTCGAGACTTATTTTTGTGTTTTCAAGACTTATTTTGTAATTTTTGAGACTTATTTTGTAGTTTCCAAGACTTATTATGTACATTTGCAATTTCTGAGACTTACTGAGCAAAAATGAATTTTTTTCAATTTTTTTTGTTCATTTTCTTCATCGACCTCAATTGGAGGTCGTTCCATCTCCATTGATGCTATTTAAACTAGTGTTACTCTTAAAAATCAACATAAAAAGAACATTATTTCCCCCTATTTCCACATTCGCCAAATTGAGATTTAATTTAATTTCATCTATGGTTTGAAGTTGAGATCTCAATTCAGTCTCAAGATCATTTATCTTTTCGATTGCTGCCCCTCTTTGAATTCTCTTCCTTTAACATCTTCATGCCCCAACATAAGAAGAACATTCACCTTTTTTTTTTTTTTTTTTTTATCGATCAATCCCAAGACCAAAGGAAATACCCCAAGCCATCAACAATACTTGCTCAATAGGCAGAATGCCTACTTCAGACATCAGTACTAGACTCCATAGTCAATATATACTCAAAACAATAATTGTGCAAAATTCAAGAAAAAAGTAAGTGACATGATCATACTATGTTCTTTTTAACTAATTTTGATATACTTTAAAATTTTGTTTGCGCAGTAGATAACAAAAGCAGAGTTTATTGAATACAAATCATTAATATTATAGTACCCGACAAAATATTTAAGTATACATACACATTTCTGAGTAGAGATGCTATATACTAATTTGCCGCATACGAATAAACGAATTCTTCCCTTCTGGTTAATTATGAGAGAATGATAATTAATCTGTAATATTTATTTACAAGTCCACAGGTAGAACTCCAATGTCTTTATAATGAGTAGATTTATTATTATTATTATTATTATCATTATGCATAACTCATCAATGAGAAGAAGCACTAAGCACCACCAACGGTTTTATAAAAGAAATAAAGTACAAGAAAAATACAACTCAGAAGAAAAGTCCAAAAAAAAAAAAAAAAAAAAACAATAACCCTAAGGATACAAATTGGAGCTGGTAAGGTTCTCATGATTTAAGGTCTTATTGGGTCTTGTTGACCTTAAACAATAACTGTACCCTAAGGAACATTTCCGATTCTCCCTTCTCTTTCTCTTTTTCCTTCATTTTGCTCTTGTAGCTTTTCCTCCCCCATTAATCTGCTCCTCTGCTACATCACCATGAACACCACCGGGAACATATATGAATAAAATTACAGACACTAAAATTAAATTCAAAAGAACAAATATGCTTCCCAATTTCCTTCATAGTCTACGTATTGAGAAATATATACTGCATATATACAGCTGACGATGGCTATTAATTCACTGATATACTAGACTAAAAGTATTCACATAAATATATTAGTCCCATCTATTGCATGCAGTGAATTCATATATTCATATAGTTTAACTAAGATCTTACGTACCTTGCAGACTCTGGTATCTTGTCCAGAGAGGTACACTTCTACAGCATTTCGGGACCGAAATTTTCGGCCTTCCGGACTAAGATAATACTGCATATATATAGAGTTCAAAAGTGCATCACGTCAGTCTTATGATTAGTTGTACAATGAATAGCTAGCTTCATATTATCATGAGTGCATATTTCATAAAAAAAAAGACTCAGAATTAATATTCCAATAAAATCCATCATATTCAGGTGAGAAAAATACATTGTAATTCACTCACATGAGAGCATTAAATTAAATCTAATTTGTTACGAAAATTTCCAATGCACATTAGGTTTTAGTTCACATGTAAATATATATTCTTGAGGTTTTATCTAGGGTTATGACCAAAAGAAGTATCTAACATTACTAAAGATTTACGCTCATTTTCTATGTAATCAATCTCATCCTAATTATAAAATAATCTCGTAATTAAGTAGTTTTTTTAATTTTTTTTTTTAATTTTTTAATGGAAAGAAAAAAAAAATAGCACACATAGAAAGGGGACGTAATGAGCCTAATTACGTGCATTTTATGCAACCAGAACTTAATTACAATCGAACCAAGATACATTTATGAAATCGATCGAGGGTCAATGGATCATTAATTCGATTTTCTCTTGTTTCTTTTTTGGCTCACTATTAATTAATTAGGTTAGTTTATCCGTTAGGGTTTTACAAAAGATAAGAGAAAAGAGATCAAAGAGAAAAAAATACAATACTTTCTACCAGTTTGCTTCATATAATAAGTGACAAAAAAAATGATGAAACACATCTTCAAGAGACACTTAAATGTATGTAAGTATTTATTAAAATCTATCTCAGTAAGAAAAATTTATGTTTTTATTTATATTATCTCACCTTTTCTTAGATTTAGATAGAAAGAAAATTCATTTTTATTTTCAGTTTCATTAACCATTCAAAAAGTATCCCTTGTGCTCTTGAATGATTCTACACTTCTTAATTTTGGGTTGATCCGGGGTTTTCCCCTAATTTAATATCTTCAAAATCCTAGGTAAAAGAGGTTAATTATCAGATGAATTTTTAGATTTGTATACGTGGCAGTGTTTATTTTCCTAAAGTTTGTGAAGCACAAATACATGTATTCAAATCTCCTAAATGATAAAAAAGGAAAAAGAAAAAAAAGTTAAAATTATCTAATAAAAATTTGAATAAGGGAGAAATGAACATACTAGAACAATTATAAAATAATTACAACAAAAACAGAAAATATATGTTAACAAATTATAAAACCTTCAGACTATAAAAATTGAAAATTTAAAACCCTAGTCCCTAAAATAAAGTACCTGCATCATCAGATATTTTCAAAAAATATATCGCAATCGAGGAAAACCGAGACCCCAAAAATTATACTAACATAAAACAATAATTAAAGATTCGATTAGAAAACCCTAGATTTTATATACCTTGTCTGTATTGCCAGCGCTCACACCATTCACGCGAGTCCTTTTTTCGATTGACCAACCAAGAGGCAACCATTCTGCTGCTGCTGCTGGTTGTTGCGGTGGTGGTAATTCATCTTGTTGTTGCTGTACTTCTGGTGGTAAATCTTCTTGTGATGGTGGTGGAGGTAATAATTCTTGTTGTGTTGTTGTTGTTGGTGGGGGTGATGGTGGTGATATTTCTGCTGGTGGTGGAAATTCTTCTTGTGATTGGATTATTGGATCTAATGGTTCGAATCTTGGCTCTAGTAAAGCCACTCTAATATCAACCAAATCAGGATCCGACACTACATCTAAGTACATCGGAGTAGAATAACCAATATCAAAACTACTTGAGTCTATGTCATTATTATGGTTCACCATTTTAATCACTCTTTTATTTGAATCAACAAAGAGAGTCTGCTCAATATATTTATATATAAGCAGATGAAGGAAGATAGATTATATTCAGAATTGAAAGAATAATCTAGAAATTGATCAAAATTGGTATAACCGTTGGATACTTGGATCAAGTATTAGGTGAATACTCAGCAGGTACCATAAGAACATGCCAACCGATACACAATTAAGGTTTAAGTAAAATCCAAAGGTAATATAATGCAATAACTTTTTTTTTTTTTTTTTTTTTTTTACCATATATATAAAAGAAAAACTAAAAATATTTTTTTTTAACTATATTTGGACCGTTACATTGATTGTCACGAGTAGGATCTAAAAAGCATATACCAAAAAATTTAACATATGAACCATTTAGTTTGATTTGTTGATCTGAGTATGGTCGTGGGTATGGTTATGGTTTTAATTTATGAAAAATTTGTATAGAAGACGATGAAAATCTGGGTTTTCGAGCCTTTTAACGCTTTTTCCGAGCCTATTGAAACACTTTCCGAGCCTTTTGAAAAGTCTCGGAGACTAATTGAAAAGGCTCGGAGAACAATTGAAAAGGCTCGAGCCTTTTCATTTAGTCTCCGAGTCTTTTCATGTGTTCTCCGAGACTTTTTAAGTGTTCTCCGAGCTTTTTCATTTGTTTTCCGAGCCTTTTCAACAATCTTTTTTTTTTTGTTAATTTTGAACCTCCAAGCCTTTTCATGTGTTCTCCGAGCCTTTTTAACAATCATTTTTTTGTTGTTAATTTTGAACCTCTGAGTCTTTTCATGTGTTCTCCGAGCCTTTTCAACAATCCTTTTTTTTTCTTCATACAATCAGTTTAAGGTTTACAAAAGAGGGTTTTAAATTGAAAAAAAAAAGCAACTAACAAGAGGGTTTGTATCTTAGATGCAACTAACAAAGGCTCGGACATAAAAAAAGTTGCTATTGTGTTGGTTGTGGTCGTTGACGGTGACGTACGCGTGTTCATGGTCCATCGTCGTCCAATGATAGAGGATTTTGAAAGAAAAGAAAAGAAAAAACCAAAATGGTGAAGAAGGTTACTGTGGAGGGCATTTTTGTTCTTTCACCATAATAGGTGCATTTTAAATTTAAGTTATTAAAGTAGTGACTTTCTTACAAAACTCAGTCCAAATAGTGACAATTTTTTTTTTAACCCTAATTTAATAATGAGAATATGGATACAATAGAGTAGATCGAGAGCATGATCCTCTCAAATTCAACACTTGATAGATATTTGTTTTGATAATTAATACATTGGGATATCAGAATTAATGAGTAAATCCCCAAAATTGAATCAGGGATGTGAAATTTAATCAATTTCCATTCTTTTGTAAAGGAAATATATTAAGAAGACAATTAAATAATAATAAAAAAGACTGGGTACATTGTATCCTAAATTATGATTTGACATATCAATTAATTATGTTAGACCATACCAAAGATAATCATGTGGTGATAATTAAGCAGGTGCACATCAGTTACAATGAGCCAGTCTTACCAAAGCTTTTTCTCTCAATTTGTTGTAACAGAATGTCTTATTTGTATATAACACACTTTTGATTTAAGATTCATTAATGACAAATACAAAGGAAATGAAAATATCTCTCTGAATCTCGTTCTCTCCATTAAAGCTCAATCTAAGCTTTCTCTGCTTTTATCTCTGTTATATCTCTTTTCTTTTAAGTCTTTTATGGTATCAACACAACATGACTAATAGTCATAGTGTCTTCAAGCTCAGATTCAAACAGTGGTTCCATCTCCACAAGAAAAAGCAGTCAATTCAGGTCAAGGAAGCTAAAATTACAGGTTTCTAAACTTTCTTCAAATCTGAATTTTAAGCTTCCAATAAAGCTTGATCGAAACAATTATTTCTTTTGGAAATCACAAGTTTTGCCTACAATTAGAGCTTTCGATCTAGAGAAATTTGTTTTAGGAACTGGTATTTGTCCTCCAAAGTTTGTTAAAATAGGAAAATCGAAAAATGATGTAGTTGAAAATGATGATTTCATAAACCAGAAGAAAGCTGATCAATTGATTGTGTGCTGGATGTTTTCAACTCTAAGTGAAAACGTTTTTGGTCATGTAACCCATTGTGTTACAGCACACAAAGTTTGAAAAACTCTTGAAAACCTTTTTGCTCAACAATTAAAGGCAAGAGTGTTACAGATAAGAGATGAATTACAAAGTACTAAGAAAGAAAATCTATCTGTGAGTGATTTCATTCTGAAAATGAAGGCACTTAGTGAAAATTTAGTTGCAGCTGGACAACCACTCACTGAGGCTGAGCTGATATCATAGATTTTGGGAGGCTTGGGTTTAGAATACGATGCTGTAGTAGTCAGTGTGACTGGAAGACAAGGTGAAATTAGTCTTCAAGAGGTTCAGTACCAGCTAATGAGCTATGAAAGTAGATTGGCTAAACATAACACTGCTATTTCCCTTGACATGATTAATACCTCTGATCAATATGCTTATAATGCCTCTGCACAATATGCTTTTAATGGAAACTTCAGAGGTAATAACAATAATAGAGGAGGTCGTTATAGAGGCAGAGGAAGGGGAAGAAATGGTGGTAGGTCTGGTTCAAAGTTCATTTGCCATTTATGTGGAAAAGCTGGACATGTTGTATCATCCTACTACAAACGTTTTGATCAAGTCTTTCAAGGTTTGAGTATGCAAAACATGCAATCTCCAGCACATGTGAGTCAACAAGGATATGGTCAAGGAAATAACTTAGGTTTTTAGGCAAATGTGAGTCAATACAATAATGGCTACAATGCTGCAAATCACAACAATGGTTCTTATCCCAATCAGGTGCAAATGCAAGGGTACAACACAGATTTTTCGAATGCTAATGCATTCATTGCATCTGTCGGCTCAGTCATGGATCCATCTTGGTATATGGATAGTGGAGCCACGAATCACATCATTGCTGATGTGCAGAATCTATCTCAGAAAGCAGGATATTAAGGCTTGGAGAGGCTTACAGTGGGTAATGGCTCTAAGCTCAATATCTCTCATATTGGTTCTTCTGTTATTACCTCTCATACATCACCTATATGTCCCTTATTCTTGAATAACATTTTACATGTTCCATCAATCACCAAAAATCTTTTAAGCATCTCTCAATTCACTAGAGATAATGGTGTTATAGTTGAGTTTAATTATGATTCTTGCTGGACAAAAAATCAATGAAGGTTATACTGCAAGGGGACTTGAAAAATGGCCTTTACCAGCTGGACCTTTCAACCCTTAATAACAAGTCTTCGGGTGCACAAGTGAGAGCTTTGTTTGCTGCCAAAACTAGTCTCTGTCCTCTGTACATATCCAAATTGTGTCTGTAATAAGTCATCTATTAGTGAGTCTATGCTTGTAAATTCCTTGTGTATAAATTCTATTGTATCTTGTTACAATGTAGCAAAAATAACACCTTGTAACACCTTTTCAAGTAATAAAAAATTTGAGTTACTTCACTGGCATGCAAAGCTTGGGCATCCTTCCTTTCCAATTTAGAAACAAGTTTTAAGGAAAATGAACTTACCTTGTACTGCTTCAACCTCTTTAGATTTTTGTGATGCTTGTCAACATGGAAAGCTTCATCATCTTCCTTTTCTAACCTCAAACAGAGTCTACAAAGCCCCTTTTGAGCAAATATTTACTGATGTTCGGGGACCTTCCCCTCATGTCTCACAACAAGGGTACAATATTATGTTCACTTCATCGATGCCTTTTCGAAATACACTTGAATTTATCCATTAGAGTCTAAGTCTCAAGTCAAGGATGTGTTTATCAAATTTTAGAAAAGTGTTGAGTTTGCCTTTGATAGAAAGATTAAATGTGTCCAAAGTGACTAGGGATGAGAGTATAGACCTTTAGCTAAGATGAAGATTGCTCCGTGATGCTGCAATTGGTGCATTATTTCCTTGGGATAGTGTTACTGAGGTTGTTGCCACGTGGGTGGAGCCAATTACATCCATCGCATGCTTTGCTCCAAAACTAGGATAAGCTTCTCAAGCATCCAGTCTTTTTGATCTGTTCTTCCAAGCATGTATAGATCTAATGCTGTGAAACCATAGATGTTCATGGCATTCACCTCAATTGCAGTTGTATTGATTAAAAACTTGATTATCTGCATATTTGATTTGAACAAATAATTAATCAGTTCACTTTATATCCTAATTAAAGGGGTGTGTATTTGTTTTAAAAAAAAAAACATATGAAATGAAAAAAAAAATAGTAAATAATAGCTGAAATCTGAAGTGACTTCAAAATTTCATACCAACAAGGTAGAACAAAATAAACCACAACGAAATATAAAAAAACACATCAAAAACCACCTAGCCCAAACAAACCCAAATTTTATATTGAAAACAGCAAAGTAATTCGCAACATACAAGAAAACACGTGTTCATTTTTTTGGCTGACAGCACTGTGCAAAACTGTGCTGTGATCATCATCCTTGACACTCACAAAATCCGGATCCTTCTCCACCAACAGCTTAAGGGATTCATACTGGTTGAATTTTGTGCAGAGGTGTAAGATTGTGCCCTCACTTTCTGTAGATATTTTGGCCGACTCTGGTTTTATTTGGAGAATTTATTGAATGACATCAGTGTGTCCATTCATAGCTGCTATGTGGATGGGATTCCTCCCATTAATGTCCTTAAGGGCACACCCATCAGCATATGCTATCAGAAGGAATTTGACAACTTGGACGTGGCCTCTTGCAGCTGCCAAATGTAGAGGTAGTGATCCTCTGGAATCAACCACCTTGGCTAGCTCCGGTTTTCTTACTGTTATTTCTTTCACAAAACCAGTATGCCCCAAAAGGGCTAAAACATGGAGGGGTGTTTCACCACATCCCGATAGAACTCGTTTGAGAACTAGAAAATCCTCCTATAAAAGCTCCACCAATGCTTTTTCATTTCCGACTGCTGCAGTGTCGTATAGTCTCTGGACCGTGGTCTTTGATTGTTGGATTGACATAGTTGTGGAAAATAAATGAAGAAGAACTCTTGAGCTCTCTATCAAAAAAAAAAAAAAATTGTGTGTGTTATAAGCTCTCTCAAAAACTCTCTGTTTTGAAACACACCACCACAACAGGGGAAAACAAAACCCCACGAAGAAAAAACAGCAATAGCCAACCGAAAGAAAATAGCAAAATGAATAACAGCAATATCAAGAACAGTAAAAACTCTCAGTATGAAGGTATGATAACATAATGTGTACTTTCTAATAACCATGAATCCATGCATCCAAATAATAAATACTCGGCCAATGTCAATGTCAATGTCTACTAGCCTACTAGGCTGTCTTAATTAATAGTAGTTTTTAGCTGTTTGAAATAAAACTCCCGGTGGAGATCATAATAAGTTACCAACTACCAAGTACATACAGTATTTGCTTGGGAAACATTAAAATTTTAAAAATCGTACAAATATCCAGCCAAATGTTAAAATATATATATATATATATAAATAAATTTAATTTTAATTTTAAAATTTTATTTTAATGAAATTAAAATAATTTGATTGAAAACATTAATTTTTGAAGGTTTGGAACTGGAATCGAAACCAAACCTCTAGAACCGAAATCGAAACCAGAACCGGACCTTTACAACCGGAACTAGTTTTGAAGGTTCGGAACCGGAATGGAACCGAAATTGAACCAGGAACCATTGAAAATGCCAGAACCGGACCAGAACCGTCGATCCGAAAAGGAACCGAAACTGATTCGGAACAGGTGCAATGTATAATCGTAGACAATATTTTGTTTTAAATATTTATTTTTATCATTATCTTAGTCAACTTGGTGTTCACTTTCGGCATCCTTGTCCTCACGTTCATCAACAAAATGGTTCGGCTGAGCGCAAGCATAGGCATATAGTTGAGGTAGGTCTTACATTGCCTGCACATGCTCAGTTACCTCTATCTTTTTGGGGAGAGACCTGTTGCATAGCAGTCCATTTTATTAACAGAATTCCAACTCCCTTATTAAATCATGTGTCTCCTTTTCAAATTCTCTACAATATCTCACCTGATTATAAATCATTAAAAGTGTTTAGCTGCAGCTACTTTCCTTTCCTACGGCCTTATAATCGTCACAATTTTGATTTTCATACGTCAAAATGCCTCTTTCTTGGATATATTGACAGTTACAAAGGCTGCAAGTGCCTACATCCTACTGGTAGATTATACATTTCTAGGCATGTAACATTCAATAAACATGAGTTTCCCTATAGAGTTTTATTTCAGGAGTCCCATGATCAGTCTAGTCCTGTTTTGCCTAAAGAATCCAACTTGTTTGTTAAGGTGTTATCTAGTGCTAGGAATTTATTTGGTCTCTCTAGCACAAATCAGAATACTAATTCCTATAAAAAGAACTCTTTAGCATCTCTACCAGCAGTACCTTTTTTCATTGAACTACCTCACTCGGCTACCTAAAATACAAAAAACTTTATACCTGATCAATCCAAGCATAATATGACCACTCGTTCCAAGATAGTTTCTTTAAAGCCTAAAGCTCTTGTCACTCAAATTTCTACTGATCATCCAAAAGAACCCACTAAGGTAGTTGATGCTTTGACCGATCCATATTGGAAATCTGCTGTGGATAAGGAATACACAGCTTTGATGAGAAATAAGACTTGGGAACTAGTGCCTAAACATCCTGATATGAACATTGTAGGCAACAAGTGGGTTTTCCGAGTGAAACACAATCAGGATAGGATAGTTCAATGTTACAAGGCACGCCTTGTTGCCAAGGGATTCCACCAAACTGCTGGGGCTAATTTTATGGAAACTTTCAGTCCAGTTGTTAAATCCTCTACAATTCGTGTTGTGCTATCTCTTGCTGTGCTGAATAAATGGGACATCAAACAACTATATATCAATAATGCTTTTCTTAATGGTGAGTTGAAAGAGCGAGTATATATGGAGCAACCCGAGGGCTATGTGGATAATAGATACTCAGGTAGTGTTTGCAAGCTTATTAAGTCCCTCTATGGCTTGAAATAGGCCTCAAGAGCCTGGTATGACAAGTTGAAATCTGCTTTGGAATCATGGGGTTTCAAAAACTCAAGAGCTGACACTTTATTATTTGTGTTCAAGAGGGATGGTAGTTTGGTTCTTCTACTAGTTTACATAGATGATATTCTCTTGACAGGGAATGACTGCCATCTTCTTTCTAAAGTTGTCCATGATCTCAACAAACACTTTGATTTGAAAGACTTGGGGGAGTTGAATTACTTTTTAGGATTTAAGGCCACGAGAACTGACCATGGAATGTGTTTAACACAGAGCAAATATGTCACTGATTTGCTGGCTAAAACAAAGATGAGTGATTGTACTCCGTGCTCAACTCCCATGAGCACTGGTGCTGAGTTGTCTATGGCTGATGGTGAGCCTTTCTCTGATCCAACATTGTATAGAAGCACTGTAGGTGTTTTGCAGTATTTGACTCTAACCAGACCTGACTTCTCCTATGCTGTAAATAGGTTGAGTCAATACCTATCTTCTCCAACCATTGTACACTGGCATGCTTGCAAATAGATACTAAGATATATCAAAGGCTTAATCACTATTGGTTTGTATTTCAATTTGTGCGCATCATCAAAAGGCTTAGTTCTTGAAGGTTTTTTGGATGCCGATTGGGCAAGTAATCTAGATGATAGGAAATCCATGAGTGGATGGTGTATGTTCCTTGGTGGGAATATGATTTCCTGGAGTTCAAGAAAATAGAAGGTTGTTGCTCGATCAAGTTGTAAAGCCGAGTATCGTTCTCTTGCTCAAGCGACAACGGAGGCTGTATGGTTGAAAGCCTTGCTCTCAGAAATTGGTATGCTGTCTTCCTTCACACCTATATTGTGGTGCGATAATACAAGAGCTGGCTCCTTAGCCAAGAATCCTGTGTTCCACTCAAGGACAAAGCACATTGAACTATCTCCATTTCATTCGTGACAATAATGAGAAGCAAGAGCTAGATGTTAGATACATTCCAACCAGAGATCAGATTGCAGATGTTCTAACTAAGCCTCTTGGAATCAGCAGGTTTAACTTGTTGAAAGACAAACTAGTCTTAAACTAGTCTTGGAATCTAAGCTTAGTTTGAGGGGGGGGGGGGGGGGGGGGGGTGTTAGACCATACCAAAAGTAATCATGTGGTGATAATAAGCAGGTGCACATTAGTTACAATGAGCCAGCCTTACCAAAGCTTCTTCTCTCAATCTGTTGTAACGGAATCTCTAACAGAATGTCTTATTTGTATATAACACACTTTTGGTGTGAGATTCATTAATGACAAATATAGAGGAAATGAAAATATCTCTCTGAATCTTGTTCTCTCCATTAAAGCTCAATCTAAGCTTTCTCTGCTTTTATCTCTGTTATCTCTCTTTTCTTTTAACTCTTTTAAATTCAAATGATATGTGGTGAGGTAGATATGTTGTAATTAATGTGTATTTACATGTAAAATTGATATGTTATATCATAATTTGGATATGATAAAACATACAAAGGTGGCAAAATAGCACACCTCAAAAGCCCCTGGAACAACACCACAATTACACTACATATTAAGTCTATCAAATGTCGCCCCACTCAGTAATATTCCTACCCATGGTCGAACCCTTTTTGTTAAGAAAATTTCTTCCTCTACATTAGGTTTTAATATTCTCAAGGTTTTTGTCTAGGGTTGTGACCAAAAAGGAGTTTCTCACGCTATAGGAGTATTATTTTGTCCATTTTTTTTTTCCGTAATCAATCTCATCCTAGTTACAAAAGACGCTCATAATGAAGTAGTTTGCAAAACTAGATACATTTATGAAATCAAGGATCGATGAATCATTAATTTGATCTTCTCTTGTTTCTTTTTTGTCTTACTATTAATTAATTAGCTTAATTTGATTGATTGATCATTTATGAAATTGAGGACTGATTTTATACAGGCTAAAACTCGTACTTTGGGTTTGGAGGAGTCTTCTATTGGACAGAGGTCTTATGGAGGCGGGTTCTCGTTGGAGTATAGGTGATGAGTCTTCGGTTTTTATCTATAAGAATCGTTGGATCCTACGACTTTCAACTTTCAAGACTATTTAATCTCCACTGGTTCTGGGTGAGCTAACCACGGTTCAACAGTTCAAGTTGGCATTTGGATGTTGGACTGAGGTTTTGATTTGAAACTCATTCTTACAATAAGATGCTGAGATGATATTGAGCTTGCCAGCTCCGCGGCCTGGTTGCTACTATGGATGGAGGAAGGAAATGTGGTTTTGGCATTGGAATTGTCATTCGGGACCGTAATAGTTTCGTGATGTACTCTTCTAGTGCTCAATAGATTTCGGCAGGGTATTCGCCTCAGATTGCAGAAGCCATTGTCATCTTGTGAGGGCTTACAATTAGCTCTGGATGACTCAGGTCTGATGCCTCTATAGTGGACTGGTGAACATGATCAAGTCTGCTCTGTTTATCCATCACCCTCCTTAATTGTGTGATGATTCTGGTTCTGGCTGATTGTCCAGCCCAGTCTGTTTTGTTTTCTTTGTTGTTTTGTTTTGAATCTTCCAATTTTAAAAAAATAAAATAAAATACATTTTAATGGAATATGAGTATTGCTAGTCATCCCAATTTTATATCTCAACTTAAATTCCAATTTATGATATAACAATTAACAATTGAATACATATATATTAATGATTTTATAATAAGAGGTTTTCAATAAATAAATAAAAAATTGATTTGATAATATAATGAGAACAGAAATCAATAGAGTACGTTGACACTCTCGAAGTATATGCCAATCTTGATAAAAAAATAACTTTCCCTCTAATTTCAAATGACAAAACTAAATTCAAGTTCTACAAAGACGAAGCTACCATGAATGTAGAGAAGAGTACTAATAGTTCAGAGCTCTTTTAACAAATGTGTGACGATCATTGCTTGTGCCCGCTGCATATGCCTTTGCCCAATCTTGGCTAACAGAGTCAGGCACCTTGTTTCCCCCTATGTAAGGAGTCCATGTTTCTTCAGAATTTTCATTATCAAACGAAAACACCCATTCAACACTCTTAACCTTCTTAGGTTTATCCATGCTCCCACGGTTCCCAAGAGACTATCAAAGCAATTGCAGTGCATGTTAGAGAAAAACAAAAGTACTTTTAAGATAAATAAACAACGTAGCTTTTGAACATCTTCAACAAAAAAAGTATTTTCATTCGACTCATGACCTCCATACCATCATCATAATTTTCTTTCTTCTTTTAACGTTTGATCCAAATTCTAAAAAGTAAAGAACATCCTTTTTAGAACAGAATCAGTTACCTGATACTATATCAAAGTAAAACTGCACAAAAAAAAAAAAAAAAAAAAGATATTGAGCTGGATTTGAACTCAAACTATCAAAGAAAATTTTTCAAATATTATTTTCTCCACATAATTATACACTCCTCTTCCTTGAAATCACCATAGGACATCTCATGAGATCCTAACAACGATCAGTGATGTACAAATTCTATGAGAGGAAATTCAACACAATAATTTCTTCTCATAGAATTTCTCTCCATGAGAAGAAATCTTGTGTTAACTAGTCTGGTTCTCCGTAAGACTAATACACGAGAGTTAACATGCACAACAATCTGTTCTTGATTGGCTAGTCTCAAAACCAAGATGTTCTCTTAAAAATTTAAAGATTAGAAAAACAATTTATTTCGGTATTTAAGCATGCATGCATTACACATATAAAGACCAAACATTTGATGATATCTAAAAAGTGTTCATGCTAAAAATCAGAACTTTATTTTCTATTTTTTTGACAAATAAATAAATAACGTGGTTCTCTGGGGCAGTGGTCTTATCGAGGCTGGCTCGTTGGAGGATAGGTGATGGATCTTTGGTTTTTTATCTATAATATAAGGATAGCTAGATCCCGCAACCTTCCACTTTCAAGCCTATTTATTCTCCTCCGGTTCTGGGTGTGCTAGCTAGCCACGGTTCAGCAGCTCAAGTTGACGTCTGGATGTTGGAAAATGACATTTTGATACGGAATCCATTCTTTCAATAAGTAGATGCTAAGATGATATTGAGCTTGGCAGCTCCGCAGCCTAGTTTGCTTAAAAACAATACTAGTGCTACTATGGAATAGGGATAGAGGAAGAATGGTGGTTGGCCTTGGAATTGTCATTCAGGACCATAGCGGTTTAGTGACGGCTTTTAGTGCTCAACAGATTTCAGCAGGGTTTTCGCCCAAGATTGCGGAAGCCATTGCCATCTTGCGGGGGCTTACAATTAGCCAATTTGGTGGCTCACTGAGTCATTGTTTAAGCCTATTTAGCTTTGTTTGTTGGAGAGGATCTTGTCTCGATGGACAAGTAACAACACTTTCGAAATTCACAAATGCTAGACATTTTTGTTAAAGCATAAAGCATTTCACATACATGAATTGATCATGAAATGTATATGCCAATCATGATATAAATAATTTTCCATCTAATTTCAATTGACAAATTGTAAGAAACTAAATTCAAGTTCTACAAAGGCTCTTTTAATTGTTAGTTGGGTGACGATTATTGCGCGCTGCTTCTGCCCTGGTCCAATCTTGACTAACATAGTCAGGCACCTTGTCTCCCCCTATGTAAGGAGTCAATGTATCTTCACTATTGTCATAATTGTTTGACGAAAGTACCCATTTGACACACTTAGGTGCATCAGAATAATTAAAGTTCTTAGTCAAAATTCCACCTTCCCCATCAGACGTATAGCTCTTAGGGTTCGCAGGAGACTGCAAAAGCAATTTCAATGCATGTTAAAGAAAAAAAAATACCTTTAAGATAAATAACAATGTAGTTTTTGAACATCTTCAACAAAAAAAAAAAAAATTTATTTGACTCACCTCCATACCATTATCATACTTTTCTTTCTTCTTTGTACGCTTAGTTCCGAATTCTAAAAAGTAAAGAACCTCCTTTTTAGAACGGAATCGGTAGCCCGAGACTGTATTAATGTAATACTGCATAAAAAAAATAGATATTAATTAAGCTGAATTTCAAAGTAATCATGCTAAAAATCAGAACTTTAATTTATATTATTTGACAAATAAATAAATAACATGTTTAAAAAAAAAAAATTTAAAAGAAAGAAATTAGAAAAACAATTTAACCTTGTCAACCACCCCAGCTGTTGCACCAGAAGTCCTGACTTTGCTATCCATTTTCCAACCCGGCGGCAACCAACTAGGCAAACTAGGCAATTTGGTTGACTCCGCGGCAGGGGTTTTGGCGGCAGCGGAGAGTTTGGCATCGATGGGTGAGCAGCTTGCAGCCTGTACCTGTGTCATCATAGGAATCAGGGCCGGCCCTGGGATTTTGAGGGCCCAAGGCGAACAATAAAAATGGGGCCCTGAGTCCCGACTTTCGATGTATATTTACTTGAATTTTTTTCTCTAGTAAAGATTTATAAAAATTAATATAATAATTGGGCCTTTTAAAAAAAAAAAACACATATAAAAGATTGGTTGTTTTTAAGTATAATATTTATGTTTCTTTGATGGACCATTCAAGATATATGAGCTGTTTTTGAAAAAAATTGTACACAGGCCAGAAATACACAGTATTTGTTTTAAAATTAAAATTTGGGGCCCTTGGAAACTGGGGGCCCTAGGCGGTCGCCTCTTGGGCCTATGCCCAGGGCCGGCCCTGATAGGAATACTGTAAGGATACTGAGGAAAAAAAAAAAAAAAGCATACAAAAAATTCCTTGTACATGGAAAAGAAAAGGAGCCTTTTACGTATCCTCTTCAAATCTATTGAAGGAATTATAATTTCCCTTTTCCTACATGATTATAAGGTTTAATAAATAAATAAATAAATAAGATCAAACTTCACTGTATTTTGTGCACATAATATAGTATCGTACCTTATCCATCATACAGATATCGATTCAGGCCAAAATCCAAAATCCAAAATCCAAATTTTAAATAATAATAATTAGAAATGAAGCTTGAAATTGTGAGGATCTGCAAAATATGCACAAAATTGATGAGAAAGCTGAATTCTGAAACAACTTCTAACAATGGTAATGCATATCTAAATTAAATGAAAATCAGCATGAAACACACACAAACACACAAAATCAAATACCTACAATCCAGTATTCCAGATCAAATTAAGAGAACTAAATCAGCAACCAAGATGGCCAACTTGATAGATCTATGGTGTTGGGTTGAATATATAGAAACTAAAGAGAAAAGAGACAGACTAAAAGTACCACGTTAAAGTTAAGATAATATAGCAGACGGTGTTGAACTGATGATGACTATGTACTGTACTTATATATGAAAATAAAGAATATTCTGGAACTGTTTTGTTTGGTTTGGTTTGAACCCAGATAGATTTTCTGGGATGTCACCTAGGGCAAAACAACATGCGCGCATTTCATTGGTTATGAACTTATGAGTTATGATTGCCTTGAATGGAAAATATTCTTACCATGGATAAAACTTTGTATGAGTTGTCATAGATATAGGGTATGCTAATTGCTAATGTGTATATTAATATTTGTTTACCGCAAATGGTAATTCTCTAATCATGAATATATAAAACTTTGTATGAGTTGTCATAGACATAGCCACGTAGGTATGCTACGCCTATACTAATTGTTGACGTGTCATTAATATCCTGAGGGTAATTAAATTTGAATATTTCTTTTAAGTAGTTTCTTTATTTGAATTATTTTGTGTATATCTTTAAAGATTGTCGCCTAAGGATGATCCATATATATTTTCGGATTGTTTATCGATGAATATATATTAGAAATGGTATATGCTCACGATTGATCCAAGCTTGTCATCATACTGTACAAATCATAGTTTTTAATTATAAAAAAGAGATTCATCGGTATATACATTATATATATAGTCATAATATTTTAAGTATAAGCATTTTTATTTAAATTTTTGTAATGTTCATGCATTGATGGAGATTAGAAACGGCATATGCGTTCGATCGATTCGTCCATACATCGTTTAGATACAATTATTGATTTATGCTTATGATCATCAACTTATTAGCATCCTAGTGTTTAAAAGTTTTTTTTTTTAGTTGGAGGATGGAGATTTAAACTTGAGACATTAACTTCATTAAGAGTACAAATGTATTCCGCTACATTTTCGAAGTGACGTACTATATTCTCGAAAAAAATTCGCGATATTCTTTTTCTCAATATAATTCGATTTTGTACTGATCAGGTTAACCATAAATAGTAGCAGAATTAATAGACTTCAGAAAGATTCAAATCAATTTTTTGTTCTCAAGTTGTCAAAACACTTTAACTAATAATCAATAAATGTGTGATTTTTTTTTTAATGGAATAAATGCGTGATTTTGATGGTCAAGTTTTAACGTCATTGCCAAAGCTCACAAGCAAAAGGACAATGAAGAAAGAGGTGAGCAGTGGTTTCTTGACACTGGAAATTTGGGCATGTAGCAAAAGAAATTCCATGCAGATTGATGTTCTCATGATCTGTAGTTAAAAGAATTTTATTGGATGAATTTTTTTATTTGTATCTGGTGTTTATTTTCCTAAAGATTGCGAAGCACTAGCTAGTACATGTATTCAAATCCCGTTTTGATAAAAATAAAAAAGGAAAGAGAGAAGAAAAAAAAAAAGAAAAAAAGTTGAATCCAGTAAAAATTTGAAAAAGGAAGAAATGAAGAACATATTTCAAGATACTGCAATCCAAGAACTCTGAGACCCCAAAAATTATACTAACATAAAATAGAAATGATGTGATATACATTTAATTTGTTATGCCGAGCTGATGGAATTTCCTGGCGCAGGGTGGATTTGTGGTGGTGTGCGACCTTTGAGAGGTTTCCGACAAGATGATCTGCTATCGCCATACAAGTTTTTGGTTTGCAGGGAAGGGTTGTCTAGCCTTATTTACGACGCGTACGAGAAAGTGTGATCATTTCGGGTTTTCAGTGCAGTAGAACAGGACCGAAGGTCTCACACTCTCACCCATTTATTCTGGATTGCTACCCTAAGGCTTCTGAGCATAATTTTTTCAGCTAGTTCTACATAATTAGCTTTGTCTGTTGGAGAGGATCTTGTCTAGATGGAGAAGTGCCCTCCTTGTTTGATGAACCTGGTCCTGTTTATTCAAGTTTGAAACCCGACCAACAACCCGAATAACAAAACCCATATTGCCATCCCTAATTGGGATGCCTAACATTTTTGTCATTTGTTACATTTAAAATCTAAATCAAATCTGTCCATAAAATTGTAACGAAATAATTTATGTGAATATTGAAATTAAAAGTAAGTGATTAACAAAGGAAATCAAAGCCATGCTAGATTTTTCTCGGCAATTAAAACAGAAATTTCAATTTCAAACCATTGACATGAAACATTAACCTCATCTTAACATCATAAAAACTAGTATATGATTCGACTAGTGAGAACATTTCGAAATTCACAACCGTTGCCAAAAGGAAACATCAAACAAGTAAACTTCCAACCATGCGAGTCAGCAGCAGAGAAAACATATTGTTGAAGCATCAAGCATTTCACTTACATGAATCGATAACATGTATATGCCAATTCAGATAGCAATAACATTCCTAGTTTCCCACCAATTTCAAATCACAAATTGTAACAAAATCAATTCGAGTTCTACAAAGGCAAAGTTACCATGAACGAAGCTGACTTTTATATAACAACAAAGATAATATAACAAAAGTAGGTGAGTACTAACAGTTCTATAACCTACAATTCTTTTAATGGTTTTGGACAAAAATGTTAATTTTTTGGTCAGTTGGGCAATCATTGCTGCTGTATAAACTAATCAAATCAGTCCATCAAGGAATAGAAACCGGAAATTTGACGATAATTACCACGAGCGTTGTTACCCTAAATGGCCCATCTGGGTGGAGTGAAGTTCGTTCAACGACCATTGCTATTTGCTGCCGCGTAAGCCTTGGCCCAATCTTTCCTAACAGATTCAGGCACCTTGTCTTCCCCAATGAAAGGAATCCAAGATTCTTCAGAATTGTTTGTCAACACCCATTGGACCTTCTCAGGTGCATTGAAATAATCAAAGTTCAAAGCAGAGGTCTTGCCTTTCGCGCCAGACTTCTTCTGTTTACTGCTCCCAGAGCTCCCCGGAGACTGGGGAAGCAATTACCATTGCATGTTAGATAGAAAGGACATTAAGATAAATAAACAATTTAGAATTTGGATATCTTCAACCAAAAAATATTTTCATTTCACTCACCTCCATTTCAGCATCAGAATTTTTCTTTTTACGTTTAGTTCCAAATTCCAAAAAATAAAGCACCTCCTTCTTAGACCGGAATCGGCAGCCTGAGGATGGATCAAGGTAATACTGCACAAGAAAAACAGATATTAGGTTGAGTTTGAACTCAAACTATCCAAGGAAATTGTCCCGTTATTAGTTTCTCCGAATCACTATACACTTTTCTTCAATGAAATCACCACTGGACATCTCCATGAGATTCTAACAACAGAACCGACACAGCAAACAAGTGATTTACAAATCCTATGAGACGAAACTGAACTAACTTCTTGCGGTAAAAGTACAAGGACATAGCTCTTATTCTATAATCCTCAAACCTCTTTAAATTGTTTTTCTCCTGTCACAATATCATAAAAAACTGATGAAACTATTTCAACTATCGGTCTATCAAATCTATGATGGATTTGTATAGAGGTGGGGCAAAGACAACAGGTCTGCCAAACCATTAAAACTATTTCAATTATCAGTCAATCAAATTTAGGATGAATTTGTTTAGAGGTGGGACAAAGATCATAGATGTCTCCATATATATTATTTCTATAGACTATTCGCAACATGCTTTGCAGCATATACTTTGTTTTTGCATCAAAAAAATCATTTCCTCTTCCAAGCTATCTGCTTTATATTTCAGCACTAACAACATTAGACTTCAACTAACTAGCATGAATGCGAAATGCTTAAAGACTCTCTTCAACCTACTAGAAATGTTTTTCATCATTTCAGACTTTAAATTACCCAACTAATGCACATCTCTATGTGCATCATCTGTGCATATGAGTAACAGAGTAACCTAACCTGACCACTTCAATCGTGGAAATGAATTTCGTCAAAGGCTTGCAAATTCAATTTGTTAATCAGGGGATAGACAGATTTTAAATGCTTCCTAAGACTTATGTACCAGAGTTAACACAAATCAAATTCAAATCAATTTACTAAAACCGAACAAAAAAACAAACTGAGATACTAAACATTGTCATAAATTTACTAAATAGTTCTGTCTTTCACTCTAAATAGATGGGAAATCAGATCGGACATCGAAGCTTCTTCGAGTCAGACTAACGCTTTTGTCGTAATGACAAATCTCAGGCCAATATGGAAATATGAGTTTGGCTACATTAAAGCAACAAAACATAAGCTATAGATCGAAATTTGACAGCAGCAAAAATGGTTGGTACACACACCAGAGATAGTAAATCTTATATACAAGTAAGTTTATTGATGATATTTAAAATTGTTCATGCTAAAATCAGAACTTTATTTTCTATTTTTTGACAAATAAATGAATTTCATTTCATAATATAAGGGGAAAAAAAATTAACCTTATCAACCATCCCGGCTGTTGCACCAGAAGTCCTGACTCTGTCTTCAACTTTCCAACCCTGCGGCAACCAATTAGAAGATTCCATCGACGCCGCGGCAGCTGACCGACGAAGCGGCGGTTTCTCCGCAGTTGTTCCCGACTGCGCAGCAGCTGACCGACGCTGCGGCGTTTTCTCCGGAGTTGTTGCCGACTCGGAAGCACCATTCGAGGTTTCCGGCGCAGTCGATTGTCGATCTCTGATTGGCTCTCTGTTGTTGTTGTTTAGGGTTTGGTCATTTGTGTTGGTGATGGTAGAGGCAGAGGTGGTGGTGGGAGCGAAGGAGTTGGCGTAGATGAAGGATCCGGAATCGAGGAGCGGGTCCGGTGGTAAATCGACGGTGGAGGACATGTTATCGGGTTCGGGTGTACCGGGTCGGTGTGAGTTCAGGATCGGGTCATGGCCCGTTTGAGACGGAGCAGTGGTTGACATGAGCCGATGACCGTGAGAGAGCACTCTGGATGTTTTCGTGTATTTTTTGGACTTTGAATTGCTTTTGCTTTTATTCTTTGGAGTTGATAGTTGAAACTTGAAAGTTGAAATGAGTTCATTTATCTAATAAATCAATTTGAGCTATTTTCAAAACAAAATATAAAATAAAATATCCATTTGAGCTGGTAAGAACTTAGCCGTTGGATTTGTAGTTAGCAAGCTTATCTGTTCCTGACCATAGATAAGAATTTCAATGGGACCGTAATACCATTCCCGTCCTCCGTATCTAAAAGTAATTACGATTCTCGTTCCTACCCTAATTCTCGTTTGGGATAGAAGCGGAAAATCCACATTAGGGTTATAGGGCTCCCGTCCTTGTCATGCTCCACCCCTCGTCCTTGCCACGGTATTTATTAGGGATTCCCAAAATCCCGAGAGGTTAAATTTTTATTTTTATTTTACAAAAATAACCATTTAGGTTTGAATTTAAATGAAAATACACATTTGGAAAGAGGATCATCATCTTCACCCTGTTACTTTAACACGATTTTTATAATGGGATTACCATAAAACCCCTTAAGGATTTATGTTCTCTGTATCCAAATGTAACCAAGATTCTTCTCGTTTGGGATGGAAGCGGAAATTCCACATTTGAGGAGAGGGCTTCTTGTCCTCACATTATAACCCACGAGGTTTGACCGTTTTTACAAAAATGGATATCTAGTTGACTAGTTTTGAATTTAAATGAAATAGTCCAAATGAGTTGCAGGTTTGCCCAAAATTGCTATAAAAAGGAAACAGATTATAAGATTATCTCATGATTTCTCCCGTTACTTTCAGTATCATACAAGATGTTTCCATCTTCTAATCAGTTGCTAGATTGCTTGCCATTGCAGAATTCACTAGTTTCTAATATTCCTGAGCTTGTTTTCAACAAAATTTTAAGAACAGAGGATCCGCAAGGAAATTATCAGTGGAAATCAGCTAAGGCAGGCTAAAACATGCATAAAACATTCGTGGAAGCCGAAGATATGACTTGCAACATATTGAACAGAGGATCATCAAGCTTATATCCGTATTGTTTTGATAATCAGAAATACTATACAAGCTACTCAGCAAAAGGTTGAACAACAGCCACAGATAAAATGGTTGTGAAAACCAATCACATCTTAATCATTCATTCATTGCAATGCTTATGTGTCATGAGATTACGTGAGGTCGGGAAAAAGATCAGATCAATAGAGGATCCAAATTCAACAGCCACACTACGCGATTTCTGTTTAACTTCAAGTTGGTAAGACTAATGAAATGTAGGTTCAATTGAATTTCATATTGTTTGGTATATTTCATTATGCATAAACACTATATTTCATCAATTAATACTAGAGCAATCAACTAGGTGCACAAACAAGCGAGATAGAGGTTTACCGATAAATGAAGTAATTTTAAACTCGTTCCTGCTTTCCCAACCACATCGCAAATAGATCAAGAAACTACTTGAAATCGTCCATCACGTATTATGTTTGGCTTTAGAGATAATGTCATATATAGAAATTGATGGTTTTAAACCTGACTCTACCATCTCATTAAGTAAAACCTCAGCCTCTTGCCACTTCCCATCCTTGCAAAGGACACAGATTGTAGAACCATAGCTAGCAATATTCGGAACCAGTCCCTTCTCATCCATCTCTTTAAGCAACCTCAGGGCCATATATGACCTACCTTCTTTACAATAGCCGAGAATCATTGTATTATATATAACATCGTTTGGTTTTAACTGCATCTCACCCATTGATTTAAACAGTTTTGATGCTTCTTTCATATCACCTTTCCTGCACAACCCATGAATCAAAACACCAAAGGTATAAACATCAGGAACCAAACCAACCGTCTCCATGGATGCATATAATTGAAATGCTTTCTCCAAGTCATTTGATCGAACTAATGAATCGATTAGAATGGTATATGTCACTTTAGAAGATTTTATTCCTCTCTCCCCCATCTCTCTTACTAAATTAGTAGCTCCTACTGAGTTTCCTGTTCTAAAAAAACCTCCAATGAGAGTATTATAAGTCACTAAAGATGGGGAGTGACCATTTGACTTCAATTGATCAAATAATCTCAGAGCAACACCCAACTTTCCAACACTACAAAACCCGTCAATCAATGTGTTATATGTTACTAAAGTTGGACTAATACCTGCCCTTTTCATTTGTTCGAATAACCTCCCAGCCTCCAAAACCTTCATGTCTTTACACAACCCACCAATCAAAGTATTATATGTAACAACATTACAAGCTACCTCTCTCTCACGCATTTCATCGAACAGTTTAAAACCTTGACTTGTTTTCCCATCCTTGCAATACTCATTGATCACACAATTGTAAGTAAACAAGGCAGGCAACACCCCACTAAGCTGCATTTTCTCATACAGCTCAAACGCATCCTTTTTAATTCCTTTTTTGAATAACCCATCAATCAAAACTGTGTAAGTATACTGATTAGCAACCAAACCAAGCTCCTCCATTCCACGAAACAACGTCTTAGCTCTCTCAATATCACCATTTTTACAACACCCATCAATCAAAGTAGTGTATATAACAACATTAGGAGACCAACCCATCTCTTGCATTTGATTCAAAACCTCAAAACCCTTGTTCAAATCACCAGCCTCACAACAACCCTTGATAACTATCCCAAAACTATAAGCATCCAAGCCAACCCTAGGTATATTCTCCCTAAAAAACAACCAACCCTTCTCAAAACAACTTGACTTAATCAAAAAACCCAACAAATTATTGAAAGTGATTGATTTAGGTACAAGACCCTCATTAGCCATTTGATTGAAATAAAACAGGGCTTGCTCACTTAACTGAGATTTCACATGGGCGTCGATGATTGCTTCATAAAGATGAAGTTTTGTAGCTGGGTTTGGATTTGAAAGGGACTCTGTTTTTGTCAAGTGGATAAAGAGAGAGTGAGGAGTGAAGAATGAAGAGGATATGCGACCAGAGAGCACCTGCAAAAGTAGAGATTGTGCATGAGATTGCAAATTTGAGAGGAGGAGGAGGTGGATAGCAATTGTTATGGATTGTGGAGTGTGTTGGAGACCTTGGAGAGTTGTGGAATTGAATAGTGAGACAGCTTTCAGAGGTGGGATTTTTACCATATTTGTGATAAAATTGAGAGCTTGCAGACTCTGAGTCTGAGACATTTTGAGAACACAACAGAGAAAACAATGAAAGCGTTTCCAAAATCTATCTTATAATGTGAGTTGGAGAATTTGAATATTAATTAAAACAAAAAATATAATATATATATATATATTTTTTTAAAATACAAAAAAAAAAAAAAAAAAATTTGATTGTAAATTTGTAATTTATAATATTTATTACGTGAAGTAAAAGATATTCAATGATGAAGCTAAAGCAATTAAAGTTTTCAGCATTTTACAAGGCAAATTTATTATTTTCTCCGAATATAAACTTAAATCATCTAATTAATAAATGTGACGAATCCCCCACTTTCACATGTCCGTCCAATGTCCACTCCCACCACGGCGCGTGTAATCCTGATAAAATCATCAACTGCCAACTGGCCACCAATAACACCGCCCAAGCCCAAGCCCAAGTAGTGCCCAACAACAGCGCGTAAAGTAGAACCGCCTCGCTGGACTCTTTTAACACAAATGATCTTTCACTGTACTTTGTGTCTTGTCTTTGCTTCTCCTCTTGTAACATGGCTACAGTTTCTAAACTCTCTGGTTTTCTTCTTCTTTTGCTTTTTCTTCCTTTCCACCTCCTCATCGACTCAGCATCCGCCGCATATCCCATCGGTGTCAACTACGGAACCGTCGCTAACAACCTCCCTCCGCCGCAGCAGGTGGCGAAGTTCCTCAAAACTCAAACTTCCATTAACAGTGTTAAAATCTTTGACGCGAATCCCGATATCCTCCGTGCCTTCGCCAACACTAACATCTCCGTTACCGTCACCGTCGGCAATGGCGACATCCCTGCTCTGGCCAAATTACCAGCGGCCCAGTCCTGGATCGCCGATAACATCCTGCCGCATCAGCCCCAAACCATCATCAGATACATCGTTCTCGGTAACGAAATCTTGGCTACATCAGATAAAGCCCTGATCGCTCATCTTTTGCCTGCCATGAAAACTCTGAAATATGCTCTCGACCAGGCCAAGCTGACTCACATCCAGGTGTCGACGCCTAATTCGCTGGGGATTTTATCAACCTCTGAGCCACCAAGTAATGGAAGATTTCGAAAAGGTTACGACAAAGCTGTGTTTGCTAAGATTCTCGACTTTCACAGACAGACCAAATCGCCGTTTATGGTTAACCCGTACCCGTATTTTGGCTTCGTACCGCAGACGTTGAACTACGCTTTGTTCAGACCAAACGGCGGCGTTTTCGATGCGGTGACGGGAATGAATTACACGAACATGTTCGATGCGCAGCTCGACGCTGTATACTCAGCGATGAAGAAGTTGGGGTACGAAGATGTAGACATTGTGGTGGGTGAAACCGGGTGGCCATCGGCGGGTGATCCGAACCAGCCGGATTCAAACCTGTTGAATGCGCAGTCGTACAACGGTAACCTCGTGCAGCACCTGAGCACCGGTAAAGGGACGCCTCTAATGCCCAACAGGACCTTCGAGACTTACATCTTCGCTTTGTTCAACGAGAATCTGAAGCCGTCGATTTCGGAGCAGAATTTCGGGTTGTTCAAACCCGACTTCAGCCCAGTTTACAGCGTCGACGTTTTGAATCATGAACCGGTACTATTTCAATACTTCATTTCAATTACATGAATTTACCATTTTAGAGCTCAAGCGATACAGCTAGATCTTTTGTCTTTTCTGTTTCCGGTAACTGGTATTATCATGTTCCATGGATGGCAATTTCGTAAATAACAACTTTTCTAAGGTTATTTGCTTATGTTGTCGAACCACTAACGCACGCATACTGAGAATTTCAAAAACCGATGATAGAGTTTAGATTGAGTGTTTGAATTGGGTCACAAAAGTTGACTGTTTAAGTTCTTTATCCAATCAACTACTTGACACGTAGTATTCCAATTGTGGTTCATGATGTCGTATCTCCATTGGTGATCGTTCTAGATTTCTAGTACACGTTTATTATTCTGACCTCTGACAGTAGCCAGCTTTACGTGGATGTATAGTAAAAGCCTTATTTTTTTTGTCTGACAGACAATCAATTTCTCTATTAGCTGTACATCTCCCCTCCCGAAATTACCCTCAGATTGATAGTATATTCCCCGCTTTTCAATCGAACGTTGTCAGTTTTTTCAAAGGGCAATTGCGTCATACAAATCTTTATTAAAGAACTCTCCCGCTTCCTCTTCTTGCAAATATTCGAATAAAAAGCTGAATCAATCAGAACCGTCGATTCTAATCTTCTTCATTTTTTTATTTTTTTTTCATTTTCAGGCATCCGGTCCCACCACAACACCGGGTTCAATTCCACCCGCACCGGCACCAGATCGACCCGCACCAGGACCTATTCGACCCGCACCAGCACCAGGTCCAGGTTCTGTTACAGGGAGATGGTGCGTGCCCAAACCAGGGACGAGTAATGCGGCGCTGCAGGCGAACATAGACTACGTCTGCGGCACGGGATTGGACTGCAAACCCATACAACAGGGTGGGTCCTGCTTCGACCCGAATGATGTACGATCGCACGCAGCCTACGCAATGGACGCATTTTATCAAGCCAATGGACATCATGACTACAACTGTGATTTCAACAAAACCGGACTCATCGTTCATTCTGATCCAAGTACATTTTCCACCTAATCAAAATCTTTATTCAATTATATATATATATATATGGGACAGTCCGATTCTATAAAGTTACAGGATCAATTTTAATTTTTCAGGACTATCCTGACTAGAGAATTACTCTTAATATATTTCAAATTTTAATTGAATTGGGTGTGTGGCAGGTCACGGGGCGTGCAACTTTTCCGTGGAAGGAGATTCGCAAAGGCTGGAAAAGTCGGAGTCGTTGGTGGCGGAATCCGGAAGATGGAGGGTGTTGTGGACGGTTCTAGTGATGACTGTTGTTGTTTTAGTAATTTAATGGAAAATTAGGGTGATTCAATTGGCATGACAATGGATTTTTTTGCCTTTAAACAAGGAGTTTGGGCTTAATGTGAACTTTGTGACGTGTTCCTTGTATTAATCTATTTTAACTTTGTTTCTCATAGTTAATTTATTATTATTATTATTAATAGTTTGGACTTTTGACTCTCTTTTGACTCTTATTTATAGTTATTAAAAACTCTCTAGTGGGCTTCGAAATTTAGGACATAATTCTAAACAAAAATTAGGGAAATTATTATTCTATCCCCTCCCATGAGATTGGTTGTATTTGTGCATGGGAGAGGAGAAATTGGAGAATTTTAAAACTAGAAGGGGGGAGATCGGAGAATACAGCAAACTATAGGGGGAAGAATAATGATTTCCCCAAAAATTAATTAAATGATGATTGAATTGAATTAGACAATGTTCAATTCCAACAAAATTGATTATGGACAAATAACTACTTGTAGACTTGTAGTCAAAGAATAAAATATTGATACTTTAATCTAAATATTTTCAATATATTTATATTTCAGGCAATTGTTATAAAAAATATCCTAAAATATCCCAATATTTTGAGAACAATGAGGATATTTCTAGTGTTTCCATATAAACAGTGTTGCTAATGCATTTTCTAAACAATGTAACAATAATAGAATTGAATCACACCGGTAATAATGTCTAGGATTCGAATCGCTGCTAAATATAACATGCAATCTCAATTCTCTACACGGCCACGGCAGAGCGGGCAGTGATTTTTGGTTTCCAGCCACCTATCAATGCAATATTTGTGAAACAGGTTCTTGCAAGTCGACCCAACTCTGCACTGGTCTCCGATTCTAAAATCATCCAAACAAATAGCACAGTCTCTGCAGCGACCATCGTCTCCAAAACTAATAGCACTCCACTTAACTTCCAAAAACCTCTCCATTGTTTGCTTTGTTGGCTGCGGCGGAGGAGGACGTTGTGCAGCCGATTGGTGGCGCCACCTGCTAACCGGAAGTGAGCGGTTTCTCGGAAGTACATGTTCGATATTTCTCTGGTCATCAAGATCATCACGAGGCCAGTTTGAACGTATTCCATAACAAAATATAAATACAAAAGCCATTAAAATGAAACATAAAAGTAAACCTAATAATAAGACCATGAATCTAAGAAAGAGAATTAGCTCTCGAAGGATTAAATTAAATATAAGTAAGTTTTACGAAAACAAATATGGTGGTGGTTGTTTTAGTAATTTAAAACGAGATTAGGGGGATTCGATTGGGATCCGGATGGCAATGGATTTTTTTTGCCTTTAAAAATTATTTTGAGTTTAGGGTATGTTTACCAATCTAGAATGAATTGAAATAGAATCAGCTTTTATAGGAAAGAAAATCAATAAATGGAAAAAAAAAATATATTTGTGTGTGAGATCCACCTAATCTGATTTCATGACCGATTTAAGTAAGCAAAGTAATCACATATTAATAGTTAAGTGACATTTCCTTCATTAGAACTCTTGATTAGTAAACTCACATTTATTATGAACGTGGACCCATTGTGCTTAAATTTTAAAGTAAGGGTAAGGTGTTTAAAATATTTGTTCAAAATCATGTACAAATAACGTGATATATGAGTTGTCAAGATCCTATCATCCAGCCACACCGTAATCTCATGATTTACATAATCTTAATAAATCACATGCCACATTATTCGGTAAAAATTTTGGACAGCCTAACATTATTTTATATTTTAAGGATATTTGTAGATTTTATCATTCGGGACTTTGTGACATGTTCCTTGTATTAGTCAATTTTATCTTTGTTTATGGTAGTTTTTTTTATTATTGTTTTTGACTCCCTCTTTTTAAATCTCGTTTATAGTTTTTCGAAACTCAATAGTGGGCTTCAAAATTTAGGGCATAATTCGAAACTAAAATTCATTAAATGATTTTCAATTCGAACAAATTAAAATTGATTATGGATAAATAAGAAAATTGGATGTCCTTCGAGGATACGAACCAACTTTTTTTCATTTTTTTTTTCAAATTTTGTCTCTATAGGATATATCTAAAGAGACGAAAAATTATTTAAAGCGATTTATCACTTAAGGTTGTCAAAGGGGACCAAAATGCAAATTTTATCCCTATTGTCTATAGGGATGAGAAAATTTCATCCCTATAGGTAGTCTTTGGGGATGAATTTTAATTTTCGTCTCAAAGAACCTATTGCTACTCACCTAAGGTGCTACCCACCTAAGGTGATGTATTTTGGGCTATTGGGACGGAAAAAAAAATTATCCCAATAGCCCTTTTTTCTTGTAGTAATGTTGTGTTTGAAATTGAATTGAATCCACGAAAGAGAATTAGCTGATCTCATATAATTAAATAAGTTTGTTTTACGAAAATAATAAAAATATGAAGAATACTTGTACAATGGAAACCTACGGGCTACTCCTACACAAATTAAACAAATATAAATGAGTCCTAAAAGGTAAAGAAAATAAAAAGCCTATTCTATCTAGAGCAGGACTCAATTGCCTTGCTAAAGCCTCTACTTGGGCTTGTTAAGGCCTCAATTGGGCTTAAGTTTTTTTTTTTTTGGTATAAGTAAAAAAGAAATAATAGGCGATGAAATTTTGCACCTTTTTTTTTTTTTTTTTTTTGTTAGGATGATACAAGTGTAAATGAAAAAATCTATATTTTATACTGACATCAATCAGGATCACACACGACAAAATATGTAGAATCTCGCAGCGGATCAACTTTGTATGTTTACTCCATATATTATTTTCTTTGTTTGTCATTAAAATTGAATAGTGTCGAATTTTTAAAAAAGAATGACATGTTTGTTTTCTTGTTATTTAAAAATAACATAAATGTTAACTTGTTTGAAGGTCGAATAGTGTTGGATTTTAAAAAGGGGATGACAAGTTTGTATTTTTTTAAAGAACAAGTTAACATTTATAAATAATATAAATGTTAACTTGTTTGTTTTTAATTTGGAAACAAATATTTTACATTTATATCCTTTCATTATTAATTGTTATATATTTATATTTTAATATATTAAAAAAAATGATTTGATAGATTTTAAAACAAATTATTTAGTTAATAATAACATTTTTATTCTATGACTAATAATGTCGTCTAAAATATTTTTGATTTTATAAATATTTAGAAAGATAATGTTTTATATTAAAGAGATTAGAGAGTTGTCATATAAAAAGAAAAAAAAAAGGTACGATGAAATTGTAAATTGATAAATTTATGAGGATGATTTTGAAAGTAAATATCATTTATTTTATTAAATACTTTTCTATCATGTGAAAAAAAAAAATACAGAATCATTAAGCCATCCTAATCTCCATAATTTGTTACTCTTCCTTGGCTTTCTTCGTCTTCGAAACCACTCAAAGGGACTCCGATATCAGTCTGCCCCGTTCTCTCCTCTGGAGGCCGGACCACTGTCGACCACCGGCTCGATTATGTGCACTGACACTGTCCTCGATCAACTTGGGTCATATCTCGGTGGCCATGATCAGCAGGTTGATTTTCATGGTATTCTTCTATGATTCGATAACAACAAAAGAACAACTTCGTTAGTGCCATATATATCTGTTGAGGGTAAAAATGAACCTTCTGAATAAATGTTCCCCCACTTTATATATGTACGAATAAACGAAAATACAATGGTATATTTACCGAAGGAATACAGTAATTTGAGAGGTAAAAGTAAAAATGTTGCCAAAAAGTCCCTCAAGAGGTGAAAATGGGGTGTTTTATAGCCATTGGTCTGACAATCTGGGACACGTGTCGGGATCACACTTGCTGGTGCTGGCAGCTGTCCTGATGTGTTCAGAAAGAGGTCAGACCTGTCAGTCGATGATTCCGAATGTATGTCGGTACTACGGTAGCGGTGGTGAGAGTCAAGTACGGAGTATCGACCAGTGTGTCACACTCCGTAACATTATCGGATGATAAGCGGTAAACGGAATACAACATTGTCGGTAGTTATGAGACTATGTAAATATATCCAACAATATCTATACAATTTTTCTATTGTCAGTTTATCTTGATATAAAATATATCAATATATCAGGACGAAGAATGTGACCCATTAGATTTACATACTTTGACTCAAAGTGTATTCATTTGTTAAAAATTCTTCATAATCTATAGTCTACATTCTTCGTTTATATCAAAATGAACTGACAGTAAAAATCATTTGAAATCATACCAGAGTGCCCCTGGTATGTATTAATGTATATATAATATTATAATATATATATAATATTAAAATATTATTACATTATAATTATATATATAAAATATTGCACAAGTTTTTGATTTTTTGAGGATTTAAGGGTAAAAAGGTCCTTTTGAGAATTGTCCCATGTATGAGACAAGTTTGGCCTAGAGTCTTGGGTGAGACAGAATTTGGTGATTTTTGTTCCACCTTATCCTGTTATGTCTCATACTAAAGACGCGCCAAACGTGAGACAAGAAGAAACTGTTTCACGTTATCCTGTCCCGTCCCACATACCTAACACACCCGTCCCGCATACCAAATGCACCTGTAAGGATAATAATAAGATTTTTTTAAAAAAAAAAATCAGTGCTGGAAACCAGTTCCCAAATTAGCAAGCATGTTGGAGGAGGCAGTGGCCGTGGCAGCAACAATTCCATTGAAGTGGTCTGAACAGTTGGTTCCCGACAAATCGGACACTGTCATTTTACAAGCAGCCACTTGTAGATGCAGTGTCTATGAAATATATGGTGACATGTCGAACGAAGCATGCATTGATCTCCATCTTTGAAGTCCTCCAAGCATATAACGTTATCACGGCTTGATGATGATGAATTACGAGTATTACTAGTACTACTCCACCAGATTTCCGTAAAACCGAGTACTGCATCGCCGTTTTATTATGTAATCGTAGTACTTTATAAGAGGTAAGAATATTAACTCAGCAAACACCATCAAAGTGCAACGTGGGGATTCTGAATCCAACAAGATTAATATTGATGATCCAGCCAACACTAGCAAACAGATCAAGAGTATTTTTGGGGGGTTAATTGCACTAACTTACCCTTGCTTTATTGAATTTAGTAAAATTTTAAAAAGATGCTCTAAATTAACACAAACAGCCCTTGTCATCAAGTCAATCCGTTAACTTTAACGGTTGGCTAATTTTGACCTACAGAAAACCAAATATACCCATGCCACATCATCTCAAATATAAAATATTTTTAATTATAAAAAAAAAAAGATAATATATCAACCGTCTACGAAAACATCCTCAATTCGTAAAGGAGCCTCATTTGCGAATTGCAAGAAGTCAATCTCCGAGATCTTTGATGATTTCACAGTGAAGATCTCTTCTAGTAAGTAGGAAATCATCAAAGATCTCTTGTTTCCCATCGTCAATGTACTTCAATTTTAATTAAAAAATCGTTTACGTTTGAGATGATGTGGCAAGGGTATATTTGGATTTCCAAGGGTCAAGGTTAGTCAACCGTTATAGTTAATGGATTGACTTGATGGCAGAGGGTGTTTGTGTTAATTTAGGACATCTTTTTAAAATCTCACTAGATTTAATAAACTAAGGGTAAGTTAGTGCAATTAACCCTATTTTTTGGGGATTAGAAGAATGATTAGGAGAATACATGTTAATTATGTGTGGTTACTGATCCCGAAAGGTTTGCTAAGATCTAACGAGATCAATTGACAATTATTGAGACGAAATTAATATAATTTTAAATTTGGGGAAGGATGCGACTTGTACTTATGATTTTTTTTTTTATTACCCGAACGTTTTTTCTAAATATATGCCTTTCTATAAGACCAATAATGAACGGAAAAAAAGAAAGAAAAAAAAAAAGCTATGCTTTTTTAAAAAGAAAAAATTAAACGCTATAATTATTTAAAAATTGAAACTCATGATATTAATCAGATAATTACATGGAATACAATCAATCTCTTGTAATATATTAGAATTTGATCCAATATATATATATTTTTCGAAGCTAGTCTTTCGGAGACCCTTGGGCAGAATCTAAAAAATGGACCCCTTGTGAGCGACTAAGCATACACGGTACACAGTACATGACTAAAAATAAATTTCGAAATCGATTCAAAAAAGAAAAGAAAAGAAAAAAAAAAAAAACTTTAAACCAATTCAAAAGAGGAAAGAGGGAAAAAAAAAACCTTTAATTACTTGGTAGGGGACCTTGATCCCAAATAATTGGGTCATTTGTTATTATTATTATTATTATTATTAATGTTTGGGCTTTTAAAAAAAAAAATTTGAGGCCTTTTTATCTGAACCAAAATCATTCAATTCAACACTTAACACAAAAAAAATTAAAAACAATGGGCCCCTTCTTGGGCCTTGGGTGGGCACCCCTGGCGCCCCCCCTCAGGACCGGCTTTGTCTGAACCCAAAGACCATGAATGATAATAAGGTGGCATAATTAAGGTTAAACATTTTTTATTATGTTGTTCATTGTTATTCTCAATAAACAAACTTTGAGAAAGTTCTTGATCGATTAAATCTTTGTCACGTGAACAAAAAATAGTTTGTAATTTGAACCGATCGTTTGATCACATTTATACAAGTTATAAATTCATTGATTAAACCAGTTTGGTATCACAGTCAAGTCATAAAATGCTTGAATAAATGCGTCCAAACTGTTCCCTCATCAGTTTGAAAGGAAGATTGTTCTAGCAGGGACATAGTAAGATTGTCCAACTTGATGTGCGATTGTCCAATTATATATATAAAATGTTATTACAGTTAGTTTTAAGATGGTGATTTCGCCTCATTAAATTGGACAATCTTATTACGTCCCTACTATTCTGCTTGTAGTTCCTTCCATACGTGCGTTATTTCAATTAACAATTAACACAATTATAACACATCATTTTGACAAAACAAATTTCATATAACCTAAAATTTTAGGTTTAAAAGAAAGAAAATTTCGTTTTCCTTTCTTTTGTGCACATGTAATATATTTATAATAGGTTGATCATATTAAAAATATTAATGGAATTCTATTACAATAATCCATCGTAAGTAAATTTATAACAATTTTATTACGCTTGAAGAAAACTCACTCCAAGATGTCAAATTTGTTATACTGTAACTATTACTAGATTTACAGGCAAAAGGTATCTTAACATACCCATTTGAAACCCCAAGGGGTGGTGCCGCTAGTCATTGGGGCAAGCTGTAAACTCGGATGTCCTAGGTTCGATCCCAAGCAGTCACGTTTCTCTTGGGGCCACTGGAGGTTTACCCGGCTATTAACTTCAAGGTCTCATGGGATTAATCGAGGTGTGCAAGCTGGCCCGGACACCCATGGATACCAAAACAAAAAAAAAAACATGTCCATTTGAAGTTTTGAACCCGTCACCTTGGTGTCTCCTTCCATCAATGATTCAATTCCACATGATTATTAGCTTGTAATCATGTTGACAAGAAGATCATGAAACTCCAAAACCTGCAATTCAAAAAAGTTGAAGATTATGATTTTCTGGTGTTGGCAAAACAGAATAAAAATTCATAGTCACAGAGACCAATTGAGATTGCAAACTTATTCTATGCTATCTAACCACATGAGATTGCAATCCCATCACACCCGTATAAAAATCAAACAATGCCAATCAATGTAGCTTAAAATTCATCATTAATAATTCAATCAGTGAGAGAATGCAGGTTCCATTGACATTACACAGAGACACCATTAGCAACAAAGAAACCAACAACAACAAAAATCAAAACTTGAAGTATAAATACTCAAAATTAGCAGCTACTTGATTCTATTTTAGGTTCGTTTACAACTACAAATACAAAACAAAGTGTCTCAATAGAGCTTAAAAGAGAAACATTTACCCATCAGAATTCACTCGATTAGCCATTGTTAGGGTTTTGTTGCCTGCCTCCCATATCGGGAAAAAAAAATAAAAAAAAATTGAAGCTCGGTTAGGAGCCGAACCCAGATAGAGAATGATACGACACATCGTTTTGAGTTTGGGATCCATCTTCCTTCTTCATTCTTCATCGTTGCACCATTTTTTCAGAGAGAGAGAGAGAGTCGAGAGAAAACAGAGACATTTCAGAGGACGAAACCAGATGATGACGTGTCCGTTTTTTAATGGCGTTTGTGGGCACGTCACTACATTTCCAGGTACAATATGTTGACGTGCTCAGCCACGTGCCCACTTATTCAATCACGTGCTGAGCATCTTGTTCAATAACCATGTGGTGGTGTGTCCAGGCACGTCCCCACATATGCAATGACGTGGCCGGATACGTCAGTATTTATTCATTATTACGTGATGACGTGCTCAGACACGTCAACATGTATTGGATGACTTCTTCAGATACGTCAGTGCTTATTAATTAGTAAAGCAGAATATCCAATTTGTCCTTCTTCTTTTTGTATTTTACGGCTGAGGGTTATGGGGATATCTCGTAATTTTGGGACTTTAATGGATTTCATTCAAATTCTGTCCTATAATTTTATTTTATTTTTTGTTTTTAATCTCATACACATTTCATTTTAATTTAACTTATAAACTAAAAACTGCTCATATCATCCTCCTTTTTTCTTTTTCTTTTTTAGTTTTTAACAAATTCAAGATGATATATATTTTTTATTTTGATAATTAGGATGATTTTTTTTTATAAAATAAAATAAAAAAACTAATAAATTAAGACTGATATTGGGTCACACATTATGTTTGATATTATTTTTTAAATAGTGTTTTACAAAATCATTAAAGAAAATAAAATGATCATTTGCTGCCAACAATACCCTAAAAATAAAAATAATTAAAACTTATCTGGGAGAGATAATTGAAAATGGAGTAAAAAAAAAAATGTTTCTTTATATATAAACACACTTTTTCATAGTTTTTTAAAACAATTCAATAATTATTAATTAGTTGTCAATAATTTTTTTAAAAAAAATCGTGCTGAGGATCTTAACTCCGAATATTAAAATACAATTATAAGATTTGAATATTGATTAAATATATACCTACACTGCGTTTCACACACTCTGTGCTGGAATTAATTGGAATTCAAGCTCTTGTTCTTCCCTAATATAAATATGGATAATTGATTAAAGCTTATTACCATGAATGCTATTACCCCATTAATTATTAACATGTTTTTTTTATACAAGTTTATACGGAATGATCCAATGGGTAATTCATAATCATTTGATAGAAAAATAGGGTATACATAAAATTTCAACTTTAACTATTTAGTATATACATATTTTAATTATGAGCAAGGAATATCCTATTACTCAACTATTATACTTTAAAATGGTAATTCAGAAGCAAGGAATATCCTTGTAATGTTTTAACATCATGTCTCAGATTTTTGGGAATAATTTGTTAGCCATATATAACTACTCCAATAACACACATCATTAACTAGACGTTACAGTACTCTCCCTACTACAGCCCCAGAGTGCATGGATCGTAGTTTCAGGACTCTTACAACTCACAGGGCATTGAATATCCACCGGAACCCCTCTGTTTGCCGGGTTAACCATAACAGGTATCCATTGCTATTTATTGGGTTTTTTTTTTAATACATTTATCTAATGAATTTAAATTTTCATCTTACGTGGCATCTTTTTTTTTTTTTTCACAAGTCACGTTTGCATTGGAGATGCTCTAACTTAACATAAACTCGTAATACTTTTATTACCGTAATTAGTAATTCTCAATTATATATACCAATTCCATGACAATGTAATTAAATTTCCCAAGTCACACAAATGGAACTTTCAAGTAATCATCATCGATCTCTTAGCTCTTCTTGTTTCTCTCAAGTCTCAAGATTCCAGTGTCAAGAAATAACCATTTCTCCTCCTCATCATCTTCTAATTTCTATCATTGATGACTTCAAATTTGAGATAGCTGTGTCATCTTTGTTGGTGTTTGTAACAATTTCAGGTTTCTATTTATTCTATCACTGTAATATTATTAATCGGTCTCGTGATCATCATCAAGTGCATGATATCGAAAAAGGAGTTGTCCATCGAAAGCAATCGAAAAGCTATCAACATGAAGATCAGATCTGCGTTATATGCTTGGAGGAGTTGAGAGGTACTGGTAGAGGTCATGAGAAGTGTAGGGTTCTTTCCAATTGCAACCATGTGTTTCACAAAGCCTGTATTTATAGGTGGCTGGTCAAGGCCGGAAGCCGCCACTGCCCGCTTTGTCGATGTCCTGTAAATGAAAACCTGCAGACTGCAATAATGTTGAGTTTGAATTTCATGTACGTATGAATGATGAGAGAATACTCTTCTGTTTTGGTTAGCTCTTCACCTCTTTTTCCTCGCTTGCAAGTTATTTTATTGGATGGATGTATAAATGATGAGAGAATATTCTTACTGAAACAATATGTGATTTTCTTCTTTTGAGGTTAGTTCTAATGCTAGTAAATAAATAGCAGTAGTCTACTAGACGTTAGATGTCAGTCGTACGGTGGATCGGCAACTAGCGCCTAGGCCGCCTAGATGACGACTAGCGGGTGCCTAGGCAGAAAATTTCCCCTCTTTCTGTCTTGTTCTTCAGAATTTTTCATTTTTTTTTTTTTGGTGTAAGCAGTCTAGAGATTCACATTTTCCCCCGAATCCTCAAATCCCCATGTCCTCATCCCCATTTATGGATTTTTTTTTTTTTTTTTTTGGGGTGGAGGGATGGAGGGATGGAGGGATGAAGATGATTTTCATCACCAAATTGAAATGGGGACTATCCCCATTTGAAATGGGGATAGGGATGGGGATGAGGGGAGGTCCTCTATCCTCATTTCCTCATTTTCCTCAAACATATATATAATTATAATATATATATTTTTATTTTTTTTATTCTTTGAAAAATCTAATTATATATATTCATTTACTCTTTTTAAAGACAAAACCTAAATCTAAAATCCCCTCTTAAGATTTGTAACGGAATGTTTATTTTTTTTAGTTTAATTTATAATTTTTAGTCAAATAAAGAAATGAGGGAATGGGAGAACGGAAAAAAAGGAAAAAAATGGAAAAAATGGAAAACTGGGATTAGGGGAGGTTATTTGGGGAAAATAGGAAAAAATGGGAAAGGTTTAGAAATTGGAAACTGAGATAGGGGATTTACATCCATCCCCATTCTCCAAATATGGATCTCTAGCAATGATGTGCTGCTTACTACATCATTGTCTGGATCCCATTGTTTAATATTTTTTCTCAATTATCCCATCCGTATAGCACATCATCACTCACATCACTCGTCATTTTCTCAATTAACTAACCGACTCTCTCGTTTCAACATAAATCTTAATTTTCAACACACTCTCTCATGTTTTTCTTGATTAATGCACATACTATTCATTTCACCACACATTTCAATTTTCAACACACTCTCTCTCATCATCTTCTCAAATTTCAACTCTCTCTGTCCATCTCCCTCCCCGGACGTCTTTCATTGGTTTTATTTTGATGAGGATCAAAATCAACTTTATTATTAATCGATAATGACCTTCCTTACCGTTAGTTAAAGTTAATCAAGTTTAATCGTTGACTGGATTTAGCCGCTACAAAAATTTAAATGCCCATGAATTAAAAAAAAAAAAATCTAATTTTAAAAATATATAAATATACGAAAACAAATTTGGATCTCCACTATTAAAAAAATTGATAATTACAAGTTATAAAAAAAAAAAATGTAGACATAGGTTGTATCTCTATATTTTTCTTCAAATTCTAAATTCTAAAAAATTAATAATATGGATCATCAAAATCCAATCCAACAACATTTTCTTCAGATAATTTTTTTTTCTTCCATATAGATTACCGAATTTTTCTTTATATTCAAGTTTTTAAAATTTTTCAAAAAAAAAAAAAAAAAAAAAATCCGACTCATCTAAATCTAATCTAACATTTTCTTCTTCCATTGATGTATTTCCAAATTTTTCTTTAGATTCAAGTTTTTTAGATTTTTCAAAAATTAAAAATATGATCAAGATGAATGGTGAAGATTTAAAACTTTTAAATCTATTTTTTTAATAAATAAAAAGGTTTGAAATTATGAAAATATCATTATCTCTTTTAAATTTGACTAACTTTGATTAATGACAGGGGAGGTTATTGTTAATTAAGTATAAAGTTGTTTTCGATTGTCAAAGACCAAACCTCAGGGAGGTTGACTACAATTTGCTCTTTTATTTTCTCTACGACTTTTCACACACACTCTCTCTCCATCTTTCTTAAAAACTTTGGCATACAGGACAAACACGGATTAAGACATCGCAATCTTTACTTAAACAGAGATGCGGCATCAATAAGATCGAAATCTCCGTTGTCTTGCATGCTCTGCACATCATTTGATGATTCCGGGAAATCGATTTTAAAGGTCCCAATATAGGAAGAAAAGAGACAATGCTCCTTTCCCCTCGAATCCCTCAACACCCTTCCAATGCCTGCCGTTCAACTCAATTAACTATTATGATTACTATTTTTTTGAACAAATCAATTAACAATTATTGAGACTGGAAATTAGCAAGAGAAAAAGAGAAAGGAGTTTTATTTTATTGATCTTGTGTGAAGTTGGCTGTTCAAAAAAAAAATAAAAAAAATAATGTACGTATAACTGTATATGTAATTTAAAGAGAGAATTACTTATGAAGTTATAGAAGTAGGATTTTAGTAGGAATAAATAATAAATATTGTAAGTAGGGTTTTAGACTTTCAGTAGAAATGAAACAAGCCGGTATATTAATAAAAGGATTTGGATGTTCATAAATTGATCGTGAAAACCAATCACCTTAACCACAGATTCATTCAAATGCTTATGTGTCATGAGATTAGATGGGGTTAGCAAAAAGATAAGGTAAAAGGAGGATCCAAATCCTTAATTAATTTAAAATAGGTTATTTGAATCCTAATGGAATTTAGATGTGACTCATGTGAGTAGTAGTCTTATATAAATAAACTTGTCAAATTGAATTATTTAAATATGAAAACTAACCAAAAAAATATATTCAAAATAAAATGCCGGTAAATACCAAATAAGAACAAAAATATAATTCTTCAATTGTTTTTTTTTTTAACGGCAAAGTTGAAGAGCAACAAACAAGCCACACACCCATAACCCTACGAAACACGCAACAGCACTAACCCCCAATCAAGCTAAAGCACACACCCAGCCTACAAAACATAACACGAAAACATCACGAACCTACAACCTGAAAAGCGGTAAGGACAGCGGAAACAAACAGAAAAACCACAAATAGGGCCCAAAAAACCAGAAAAATAACCCCCAACCGTAGGCACCAGCCAAGTCACAAAGACACAAACGCTAATTGTTTTTGAACGGAAGTATCCCCTCCAACTTTCCAAAGGATCTAGCTTTGATCCTCTTAACAAAATTGTGTTTCAATATTGTCTAAGAGATGAAAAATAGCATATAATGTATGCTCAAATTCGTTTTGTTTTGTTTTTTTTTTTAAACGGTAAGCTTTATTCAAAAGAAAAACCAAACAACAAGCCTCAACGGCAAACCAAAAAACAAAAGCAACAAGGAGAAAGCAAGACACCCACACCCGGCCACAAAACCCACCAGCTACAAGCAAGAAAACCATTGCCAATCCTAAATTGGATATATAACTGCTATTATTCTAATATTTACAATTCTAATAATTATCGTATGCAGATTTTTTTCTTTGTAACGAGAACCGCTACAGAGTGATGTGGACATTCGCCAAAAGTGATAATGTCACACTCTAACATTAAGGAGAATTAAAAGTTATAAATCTTTTGAGTTTTTAAAAGAATCCAAGTTAATATTAAAACAAGAAATTATTATTTACAAACTATTGTATAGTATTAAAAAATTAAATTATTTACAAAACCAAAAAATAACAATTCAATTCAAAATTAATAAATTAAAAAAAAAAAAAAAGTTTATATAAGGGGATCATTAACTAATGTAAATTGAAAATAATGATTTACGATTAACAAATGCGTAACTACGAACAAAAGGAAATAGTATTATTCAAGCTTGTATCCGTGCAGGGAGACGACAAAGTGGACATTGTCTATTCTTGGGCAGCCACTTATCAATACAATATTTGTGAAAAATATGCTCACATTTCGACCCAACTCTGCATTCGTCTCCATCACTGAACTCATCCAAGCATATCACACATTCTCTTGTAATTTTATCATCTCCGAAATCACTCCTCCAACACACTTCTAAAAAAGTCTGCCTGCCACCGCCGCGAATGCGATGATCAGATGGATTTCTTGGATGTCCAAACTCGATATCTTGGTGGTGGCCGTGGTGGTGTCTGTGGTGGTGGTGGTGGTGGTAGTGATGATAAATTCGAATGCACACGCAGTGCACATACCAACACACGGTTAATAATGACGACAACAATATCAACACAGTGAATAGTGCTTCAGTTGCGAAACCAAGAAAATGAGAAGGCATGTTTTCTGATAAATTCTAAAAAGGTGGTGGTAGCCAAATATAGAAATTCTTGAATCCACACTAAACCTTTTTTTAATTGAAATAAATATGATTAAAAAAAAATTAACAGAACAAAAGTCTATTATAATTATTTATAGAATAAATAAGCCTACTCCTACTAAAAGAAGGGAAAAAAAAATTAAGAAAACAATAACTAGAATTTATGGAGTTAGAAAACCTAATTCGAATTGAATAAGGAAACAAAATGTCAAGAAGGAAAGGAAAACAACCCTTAATAATAAAAGGAAGCTAGCTACCACCGTCCAACGTATCTCACTAGTAAAAGCACTCAATGTCTCAGGTTTAGTCGCAGGTTTCTACTGGATCATTGTCTTGAATTTTCAGTTTGTTCAGGCTCGAGTAGAATACCTATATATAGAGAGAAAGATTAAGAATATAATTATAAAAACAGTAACCGGAGATGATAAAGCGGCAATGTTGGAGGCTGCGGCGTCACCAACAATGTAATCGTATAGTACATTATAAAAGGAATGTATATTATTGAATCAACCAACACTGCAAAAGCGACGTTTCTGATGGGATTTGTTCCATTTATATGGTAAAACATTAGAAATGAAATTAAGAATATTAATGACCCAGGCAACACTAGCAAACAGATCGAGATTATTTTGCGGAGATCGATCAGAATTCAGAAGAATGATTAGGAAATGACATGTTATGTGTGGTTTCTGAGGTCCGAATTAACTAACCCTTGAGACTTGATATCCCATTAAGGTCCGTTGGGATCAAACGAGATCGATAGACAATTATTGAGACCAGAAGTAACTAGCAAAAGACAAAAGAGAAAGAGAAATCAACAAGTTTTATCGTATGGATCTTGTGTGAAGTCGGTATGTGTAATGTATACTACAATCTAAAGAGAGAATTACGTATAAAGTAGAATTAGGGTTTTAGTAGATTTAAACAAGGCTAGTCTTCTGTTGTTTTTCTTAAGAAATTAAACAAGGCTAATTGGATTTTATTACTCTATAGAGTAATGTTACATTGCCCAAATTTGGTGTCCAAATCTGATGCCCAAATGATGTGGCAACACTCTAGTCCATTAATTTAAATCATCCAAATCATCCAAATCTAATATAATTCATTCATTTAAATCATCCAAATCTAATATAATTTAAATGAATGGACTAGAGTGTTACCACATCATTTGAGCATCAGATTTGGGCACCAAATTTGGGTAATGTTATAGGTATTTTAATCTTAATGGGATTTAGATGTAATTAGTCTTCTAGTATAAGTGTCCGTTTGAGAGAGCTTGTCTACTAGCTAAAAGAGTTTTTTTAATTAAAAAAAACTCTTTTCAATTTTTTTTTGTATCGTTTGGTTATCACCCAGTAGAGCTTTTAGATGATTAAAAAAGTTGTTTTACGTCTATTTAGAGAAGCCCAAATTTAAAGCTTTTTCAAGTAGATCTTTTGGAGTTTTTTTAATAACACTAAAATCTCCAATATAACCCTATAATTTAATATTTGCTAGAGTATTTTGGTAATTCTATTATTAAAAAAGCTCTCTTTTAATTGATAACCAAACGACCAACGACTTTTATTTAAAAGCTCTGCCTCTAAAAGATCCGATGTAAAAAAGATCTACTTGAGAAGCTCTCATAAACCTACTCTAAATAGGTTTTGTCAAGTTTAATTATTTCAATAAGAAAAAAAAAAAGGGAAAAAAAAAGGAAATTATATTTAAAATAAAAAAAATAGCATTTAATGTATGCTCAAATTCGTTTTGTTTTCGGTTTAAATTACTTTTCATTATCACATATAAACACTTGCCACATCATCACATCCATCGGAGTTAAACTTTCGACTATTATTTTGGATGTCCAACGTTATTGTAAAATTTATATATACATCAAGAATAGCTTTTATTGCACAATGTAACATGTATTTTCTGTAAAAGTGTCACATCATTCGTATATTCATCCAATTGATCTAATACGTTCTCCTATACAATCATAGAAAAGGAATTGAACGATTGTCATCAACGAACCCAACAATACCAAAAACAAGATTCTTAAGAAGGTAGAAATAATTAAATTAGCAGTAGAAGAAATGTTATGTGTGGTTTCTGCGGACCAAACCCTTGAGACGTGAAATAGACACTGAGATTGAAACTAAGGATTTCTGATTAAGAAACGCATGATAAGCCTATGCAATCAGATACACATGGCATGATAGGCTTCATCAACAATGCTAATATCGTGGACTCAGAAACAGAGTATTACTCTGCTAAGTGTGATCAGCAACATCTCAATGTGTCTGATGATTGTGATTCAGCAGACCATAGCAGATGGTTAGATTTTGGTTAACTTAACTATAGTTAATTAATCATAGTTTAATAACAGAAATAATGCTGATGTAAGCAGGTTGTTAGAATCAGATTAGAGTTTGTTACAGATTCTTTGAATCTGCAAAAGTCACACTTTGCGTGTGATTAACCGGTATAAATACCAGGTTCTGTAAACCTTCAAAGATAACAAAAATATAATTCAATTCTCCAGCATCTCTTTTTCTCTCCTTCTATGGAGATTCTTTGATCACAGTTTTTCATTGTGCACTTTCATCAAACACATTGATTGTTCTTCAATTCTATTATGGTATCAGAGCCATAGACTAACGTCAACGTAGTCATGACTTCCGCAACTGGAGATCAGTCTCCAATGTCATCACAACCTTCAATGGCATCACAACCTCCAATGGCGTCACAACCTCCAATCCAGAATCAAAATCAAGAACTTTCAGCAGCAGCAAAGGTAAGAGATTTCTCGTCAATCTCAAAGTGCATGAACTTTAACCTTCCGATTAAGCTTGGCAAAGACAATCATATCTATTGGAAAGCTCAGGTTTTAGCTGCGATTCAGGCTCTAGATTTAGAGGATTATGTATGTGGTTTGAATCAACCAGTTAACAAGTTTGTCTCAGTTCAAGTCACTAGTGAGTCTGGTGAAATTGTTAAAGAACAGAGAATGAGTCAAGAATATAGCAATTGGAAACGTGTTGACAAACTTCTTGTGAGTTGGATTTACTCCACTATTAGCGAGGGCATTATAGGACAAGTAATAGGCTTGCAAACCTCATTTGAAATCTGGAATAGGCTTGAGAGGCTCTACTCTCAACAGTCTATTGCCAAAACAGCACAACTCAGGCAACAGCTTCAAGGAGTTAAGAAAGGAGCAGATTCTGTAAATGATTTTGTGTTGAAAATCAAAACCATAGGTGATTCCTTAATGGCAGCTGGAGAAGAAGTTAAAGAGAGAGAACTTGTTACAAGTTTGATCAATGGAGTAGGACATGAGTTTGATCCAATTGTGGCAGTTATTAGCACTCAAAGATTCATCACACTTGAAGATGCTCAATTCATGTTAATGATGCATGAACAGCGAATTGAGCACTTGAATTCGTCTGATCAACTGAATGTTGGACAAGCAGGAGCTAACTTTGTCTCTAATAATGTTCAAGAGAAAAGAGGCCAAAGAGATGGAAATTACCAAGGCAATAGAGGAGGTTTTCGTGGAAGAGGAAGGAATAATCGTTATGGTGGAAGGACAAACAGCAGAATTCATTGTCAAGTGTGTAACAAACCAGGTCACAGTGCCTTAAAGTGTTACCATCGGTTTGATCAAACATTTCAAGGTCCTCCACCACAACAGATTCAACAACAACAGAATCATGCGTTCTATAACCAAAGTCAGCCTTATTTCCAGCCACAAAACTTCCCTTCACAAAACTTTCAGCCACAAAACTTTCCTTCACAAAACTTTCAGTCTCAAAACTTCAATGGAAGCTTTCCTGGACAACATCAAACAGGTTCAGATCATCAAGCAAATTACCATCAGAATTCGGCCTTTATTGCAACTCCTGAAACAGTTGCTGATCCAAGTTGGTATGTAGACAGTGGTGCTACAAATCATATAACATCTGATTTGGGCAATCTTTCAATCAAGAACTGCTACAGAGGTAATGACAAGCTGATTGTAGGCAGTGGTGAGAAACTCTCTATTTCTAATGTTGGTGATACTTTTGTTAAAGCTCACACATCACCATATCAGAATTTACAGCTTAAAAACATACTGCATGTGCCAAAGATTGCTAAGAATCTACTTAGTATCTCTAAGTTCACATATGATAATCATGCTGTTGCTGAATTTTATGCTAATGGATGTGTTATCAAGGACCTCAATACGAGTAAAGTGTTGCTTCGTGGAGCTCTAAAGGATGGTCTTTATTGTTTAAAGCTAGAGGAAGGATCACAAGGCTGTCATGGTAGTTCAACAGCAAATTCTGCAAGTGGTCAAGCAACAAGATCTTTCAATTGTGTTAATTCTGCAAATAAAGGAGGTCTTGGACACATGTATATATCCAGACCTAGCAGTGCCTTCTCTGCTTCTTTTTCTGCAATAAACTCCTCTATTTGGCATGCTAAATTGGGGCACCCAGCTCCATTGATATTGCAAAAGATGTTGAATCATGTTCACTTTAATAAAAGATTTGAGGTTCCTCATTTTTGTGACTCTTGCAAGCTTGGCAAGCTTCATAGGTTGCCTTACTCACATGTTAATATTACTGCTGGTGGTCCTCTTGATCTTATATATTCGGATGTGTGGGGTCCTGCACCAGTTCTTTCAACTGAAGGACATCGATACTATATTTCATTTGTTGATGCATACACAAGGTTCACTTGGTTGTTTCCAATGAAGCTTAAATCCGAAGCTCTTGCTGTGTTTCTTAGATTTCAGAAGTTTGTTGAGTTACAATTCAACAGAAAAATCAAAAGCCTTCATACAGACATGGGAGGTGAGTACATAGCCTTTACTTCTCATCTTGCTCAATGTGGTATTCAAGTCAGATTTGCTTGTCCTCACACACCTCAACAAAATGGTGTGGCTGAGAGGAAGCATAGGCATGTAGTGGAAACAGGATTGACTTTATTAGCTCATGCTAATCTTCCACTTAGGTTCTGGTTTGAGGCATTTTCCACAGCCACATTCTTGATCAACAATATGCCAATTGCAGCCTTTCGTTTTGTGTCTCCATTTGAGAGACTTTATAAAAGAAGGCCAAACTACAACTACTTCAAAACATTTGGCTGCAGCTGTTTTCCGTATCTAAGAGATTACAGCAGAAATAAATTCAACTTTCATACCTCAAAATGCATCTTCATAGGTTATAGTCCAGTACATAAGGGTTACAAATGTCTTCATCCGTCCGGACGCATCTACATTTCAAGGAATGTTGAATTCAATGAGCTAGAATTCCCTTTTTCTAGCCTATTTCTCAGTCAATCCCCATCTGCTACATCAACCTCAAGCATTCCTTTTTCAGTTGTGCAAGATATCTTGTCTACTGTGCCATCTCATACTGCTGCTCAACAGTCCAACCACAATGCTGCATCTTGTTTACAAGTTGATCCAACTCCACAGCAGAATAATTCTCCTCTGCTGCAACAATCGGCCACTTCTAATTCTGAGAATCTGTCATCTGCATCACCTCCTTCTCTTAGAAGTGCTCAACCAATTGTTCCCCAGCCTGCAGCAACTCATCCAATGCAAACAAGGTCCAAGAGTGGTGTTTTTCGGCCTAAAGTATTTCATGCTGTTAGTGAATGTTATTTTGCAGAAACTGAACCACATTCCACCAAGTTGGCTCTTCAAGATCCCAAGTGGAAGCAAGCTATGGCTGAAGAGTATGCAGCCTTACAAGCTAATCATACTTGGACACTTGTTCCTTTTCACTCTTCCATGAACGTGGTTGGGTGCAAGTGGGTGTTTAGGATTAAATACAATCCGGATGGAAGCATTTTGAAGTATAAGGCACGCCTAGTAGCCAAGGGGTTTCATCAAACCCCTGGCCTTGATTTTCTGGACACATTCAGCCCAGTCGTTAAAGCTTCAACTATTAAGGTAATGCTTTCCATTGCTGTGTCATCTGGCTGGTGTATTGAACAAATCGATATAAACAACGCCTTCTTGAATGGGGACCTAGCTGAAGTTGTCTATATGGTCCAGCCGGATGGTTTTTGTGACAGTAGCAGACCTCATCATGTTTGTAAGTTGAATAAGTCATTATATGGCTTAAAACAAGCCCCTAGAAGCTGGTTCACAAAGCTGCAGACAGCTCTTCTTTCGTGGGGCTTCAAGAACTCAACTTCGGACACATCTCTCTTTATGAAATTCGAAGGATCAGATTGTATTTACTTGCTAGTATACGTTGATGACATATTAGTAACAGGCAACAATCCTTCTCGAATTAAAGAGGTAATCAATACTCTTCACAACACTTTTGCTTTGAAAACCTTGGGCTCAGTTAGCTATTTTCTTGGTTTCGAAGCATTTCGAAATTCTGCTGGATTATACCTCACTCAGGCCAAGTACACGTTGGATTTGCTCAAGAAGACTAATATGCTTGATGCTAAGGTCTGTGACACACCTCTTGCTGCTGGCACTAAGCTTTCACTAAAGGATGGTGTTGCTTTCACTGATCCGACCTTGTATCGTAGCACGATTGGTGCACTTCAGTATCTAACGAATACGAGACCTGACATTTCATTTGTTGTCAACAAGCTGAGTCAATTTCTGGTGGCTCCAACTTTGGTTCATTGGCAAGCTTGTAAACGTGTGCTGAGATATCTCAAGGGTACTCTTCATCTTGGTCTTCATTTCAAGCCTGCTTCAACCTTGTCTCTTGTAGCTTTTGCTGATGCAGATTGGGCGAGCTGCCTTGATGATCGACGCTCTACAAGTGGCAGCTGTGTGTTTCTAGGAGGAAATTTGGTTTCGTGGAGTTCTCGTAAGCAACGAGTGGTTGCTCGATCAAGCACTGAGGCAGAATATCGGTCTCTAGCTCAGGTTACTGCTGATCTTCTTTGGCTTCGGTCACTCCTTGGTGAATTACGCATCCCTGTTATTGGTGGTTCGATCATTTGGTGTGATAACATTGGAGCGAATTTGCTTGCTCAAAATCCAGTTTTTCACCAGAGGACCAAGCATATTGACATAGACACTCATTTCATTCGTGAAAAGGTTGTGTCTGGTGAAGTGGACATTCGTTACGTTCCAACGGAGCATCAGGCAGCTGACATTTTTACCAAGAGTTTTCCGCGAGATCGTTTTCGTTTTCTGTGTTCCAAACTAAACCTTGTTGTCTCTCCTCGGTTTGGTTTGCGGGGGAATGATAAGCCTATGCAATCAGATACACATGGCATGATAGGCTTCATCAACAATGCTAATATCGTGGACTCAGAAACAGAGTATTACTCTGCTAAGTGTGATCAGCAACATCTCAATGTGTCTGATGATTGTGATTCAGCAGACCATAGCAGATGGTTAGATTTTGGTTAACTTAACTATAGTTAATTAATCATAGTTTAATAACAGAAATAATGCTGATGTAAGCAGGTTGTTAGAATCAGATTAGAGTTTGTTACAGATTCTTTGAATCTGCAAAAGTCACACTTTGCGTGTGATTAACCGGTATAAATACCAGGTTCTGTAAACCTTCAAAGATAACAAAAATATAATTCAATTCTCCAGCATCTCTTTTTCTCTCCTTCTATGGAGATTCTTTGATCACAGTTTTTCATTGTGCACTTTCATCAAACACATTGATTGTTCTTCAATTCTATTAACGCATACGAACAAAAGAAAATAGTACTATTATTCAAGCTTGTATCTGTACATGGAGGCGACAAAGTGGACATCGTCTATTCTTGGACAGCCACTCATCAATACAATATTTGTGAAAAATATGCTCGCATGTCGACCCAAATTTGCATTCGTCTCCATCACTGAACTCATCCAAACATATCACACATTCTCTTGCAATTTCTTTATCATCTCCGTAATCAATCCTCCAACACACTTCCAAAAAAGTCTGCTGCTCCGGCTCAGGCAGTACTCTCGGTTGTGCATCCTCAGTCACGGTGGTGGCAGCCGTGGTGTTGGACATCCAAGCTCGATATCTCGTTAGCTCGGTAAGGCGATAATCAGGATCAGGTTGGTTTCTTGGATGTCCAAGCTCGATATCTCGGTGGCGGCCGTTGTGGTTGACGCGGTGATGAGTGCACTCCCAATAACAACACACGAATGTTAATATCGACCACATTGGAAACAATCCCAATAGTAATTCAACGATATCAAAAAAATTAATATCTGAAAGCATGTTTTCTGACAAATCCTAAAAAGGTGGTGGTAGCAAAATATGGAAATTCTTGAATCCACACTAAACTTTTTTTTATATATATTATTATTATCACTATTGAAATAAATACTGTATGAAGAAAACTTTAACAAAACAAAAGTCTATTATAATTATTTATAGAATAAATAAACCTACTCCTACTAAAAGAAGAAAACAAGAACTACAATTTATATAGTTAGAAAACCTAATTCCACTTGGATAAGGAAACAAAATAATAATAAAATATCAAAAAGGAAAGGAAAACAAATGAAGATAAACTAATTATAAATAAGAAAATTAAATAACCACCTAAGTCCGATAATTAGGGTCTAGTAGAATATCAATAAAGGCCTTAGATGAGAATAACACTACAATAACAGTGCCGGCAACCTGTAGCCAAAGCGGCAATGTTGGAGGCGGCAGCGTCAACAATTTCATTGGAGTGATGCAGTGTCTATGAAATATACGGGGACATATATTTCGGACGAATCATGCATTGATCTCCATCATCTGAACTACTCCAAGCATATAGCACAATCACGGCTTGATGAATTACTATTACTACTACTACACGAGATTTCCCTAAAGTCGGTCTGATTTCCTGGGAGTTACTACACGTTTTCGATATCCTGTTCTTGATGATGAGAAGATCCAATTGATCTAATGCGTTCTCTTATGAAATCGTAGAAAAATATTAAAGGAAAGATTATTATTGACGAAGCCAACAATACCAAAAGGGAGATTCTTGCAAAGGTGTATTATAATGATCAGGAGAAGACATGTTATGTACTCATGTGTGGTTTCTGAATTCTGAGGACCGATTGAACCCTAGACACGGGAAATTGACACCAAGATCAGGTCAAGCGAGATCAATTAACAATTATTGAGACCGGAAATTAACAAAAGAAAAGGAGAAAGAGATAGATCGAAGAACTTTTATTGTATGGATCTCATGGGAAGTTGGTAATTTGGTATGTAATGTAATGTATAAGCGTAATTTAAAGAGAGAATTACATTTTTTTTAAGGAAAAAAGGGAAAATTAATTATGAAGTAGAAGTAGGGTTTTATGCTGAAAAAAAAAAGGCAGGGTTTTAGACTTTAATATAAATTAAACATGCGTAGTAATAGGATTATATTTTGTTATATTAATTAAATTATATTTTTTAATCCATAGTTAAAACTTAAAATAGGTCATTTGAATTCTAATGAGATTTATTAGATGTGAGTAGTAGTAGTCATAGACTCGTAGTCACCACCCCAAATGAGATTTAGATGTGAGTAGTAGACTAGTAGTCATAGACTCATAGTCACTTCCCAGATGGGGGCAGTCCACCACTCCACCCCTTATTTTTTATTGTCTTCAAACCTTTTTTTTTTTTTTTCCCTTTTCTTATTTGATTTGATATTTTTTTCCTTTACATTTTCTAATAAAAAAACCGATTTTATTAAATGAATTTTTTTTTTATTTTCTCTTTTTCTTTATAAAAAATTCAGATTTTTATTAAAAAAATTATAATTTTTTAAAATTCATTTTATTAAAGCAAGTGTAAAAATGTCATTTTACGACTGCTCGTTAAAAATCTGGTCAAAATGACCAAATTGATAGTTTTTTTTTTTTTTTTTTGAACAGCAAATTTAGATCTATTTGAGCATCTTCCTTAATCAAGCCCCGTAGTTTACTTAAGAGAAAAGCTGCAATTTTTACTGCTCCAAAAGATTCCTTAATGACCCCCTCAATTAAGGGGTGACTTTAGCCTCCCTTACTTAAGTGGGCTCCACATATAAAAAATAAATATAATTAATGAGAATTGTGGTAGCCAAAAATGGCCCATAAGCCCAGAATACAAAGCCCAGACTCATCTCACTTTGGCCCAATTTGAGTAGCCCAACAAGGAAGGTATCAGCATGACTTGGTCGTTTGAAGACCAAGTCAGCCAGCAATTTACTTCATGCTGGGCAAGTGAGATACGTGGGGAGAGAATATCTCCATAAATCTCGCCTGAAATCACACCATGATTTGATTTCTTTGGTTTAAACGGTAACTTGGAATTGTCTATAAATAAAAAAGCATTTTACACTGCCAAGGGACATGAAAAAAAGCTTACTAGAGCGTACTGAAATTCTGCACTAAAGAATCCCGGCCACCGGAATCCAAGTTTTTACGATCACTTCAAACTGTTGCTCAGCCCAAGCATAACTAAGGCTAACGATCTGATCCCACCTTCATTTCTTTCATTTTATCATTGTTATTTATGTTGTTCTTGTTCTTTTTTGCAGGTTCAATATAGAAGTCTATATTAGGTTGATCGACCAAGTTCATCCGAAGGGTTATAGCGACAACATCAGACTGACGGTTCAACCCAAGTTGCTTTGGGTCTAGCAAAACACGACCCGATCCACTTCGATTGTAGGTCGACCCCCTACAAGTATCATATATATATATATAATAATAGAGTTTCACCAGTGCCACATATCGTCGTAAGAGAAGTTTGATATTAAATATGGTTAATATATAATACATAAATAACAAAGCAGAATGCCTTTTTTATTAAAAAAAAATATATAATATTCAATAATAATATCGATAAATGCCTTAATCATCAGCATCATAATTATGAATTGTTACTGATTCAATGCATTGATCATTCATCTCCTTATAATTACTATAAGTTTTTAGTAACTGGTTATATTCCTTTACTCATTTCCTTATTAATGAGTTTTTATTGTCTTTATATTTTTTAAAATATTATTACTATTTATTTATCTTTTGGAATTCTTTCAATTAAACCTATTTAATAAATGATTAAATATATTTAAGAATGTTATTAATAAATATTTATCTTTTGGTATTCTTCCTATTAAATCAATTGAATATATAATTAAATATATTTTTATTAAATTTACCAACTCTACATCTATATATACATGTAAGTATGTAACCCTCGATCCAATCTCTCAAACCAGATCACTGTAAACACTATTTCTATTGTTTTGTGTGGTCTATCTCTCTAAAAAATTTATATGTTTAAACATCTCCGGTACAACCCCCCCTTTTTTTTTAAATCTTTTATGTTCATAATCTGGATTTTTTATAATTGTAAATTGTTCATGTTTATTTTAAATGATTATTCCTTTCATTCGATCATGAATTTCATGTGTTCATACATCTTTTTATATATGTACCACTAATTTTGTTTAATTCCCCCCTGTGTTATTTAGGAGATTTCTATGGTTTTTAATACAACCATTGTTATCACTTAAAAGGTACAACATTCGAACCTTAATTATAATTGTAAATTTCTCTAGCTATATATATATATATAATATTTTAGAATTCATTCATATATTTTTAACCAATTTTTTTTATCCGCTACTAATTTAGTAAAATTCCTAATTCCTAGGGTGTGTTGTTAAAGTTTTCTTACTTTTTTGTCTCTAGCCGTTATTATTATTATTTTTTGTGAATTGTCTCCCTCCCGTTTATAACTCATATTTTATCTTCTATGTATCTAATATATTATTTAAAATTGGAAAGTTTAAACAAATGTGGAATAAAAAATATAATCACAAAATTAAAACAATCTGTGTAAAAAAAAATAATAATAAGTTTTTAGATTTTTTTTTTAAAACAAATCTAGAAAATTAAAAAAGTATTCAAAAAATAAAAAAATAAAAAAATAAAAAAATCTGAGTAAACAAATAATTATAACAATATTGATTAAAAAGAAAAAGGCTAATTTCACTTTTTCCTTTACAACAACAATAGTAAATTAAAGGAATCAAGTGAATAACGTTATCAGAAAATTAAAAAACGTGGAATAAAAGTAATCAAATAATTTTAAAAAACAATCTACCAAAAACACTATCAGAAAATTTAAAAAGTTAATGAGTTAGGGCCCGTTTGGGATAACTTTTACTTTTTGCTTTTGACAGTAGAAGAAGAGATGTAAAAGCCTGAGCTTTTCAGTTGCTGTTTGGATAGATGAACTTTTGTATCAAGAAGAGCTTTTAAGACTGTTTGGTTGTAAAATTTTAAAATCTCTACTAATTATAATATGACTTTTTTACCCTTGAAAAAGAGTTTTGAGCCTGTTTGGTTGAATTAATTAAAATCACTTCTAACTATAATATAACATTTTTATTTGAATTAGAATAAATAATATATGTACAATTTCTAAAATAAAAGTTTATTTCACTTGGGATAATATAACATTCTTTTGAATCATATTACCATCTCCATGAATTTAGTTCTTTTATCATATTTTTTAGGGTTAATATCGTATTCATTTCTTTGTAATATTTTGTTATTACCATTTTAATTTTTTTTTAAATAAAACAATTAAATTGGTTAAAAAAAAAAAAACCATCAGATTAATAAAATTTTTTTTAAAAAATAAATTAGATTCAACATATTCATACTAACCCAGATTCAACCAAATTCATTTCCAGAAATCTAGAACCTAACACCAAATCCACACAACCTAGAACTAAAATTAAGCCACCACTGAAAGCACAACACCACCACCAAATCCACCAAACAACCGTCACAGAACCCAGCACTGCCCAACCCAAGTTCGCTGTCAAACTCATCTCCACCGCCCATTCGAACCCAAAAACCCCTTCCACAACCAAAATCGTCCAACCAGAAAACCCTCTCATCACCAAAATCAAACCACCACAAACAAAACCCAAACACACACACACACAATCTCTCTCTCTCTCTCTTCACGATCTAACCCATCAGAATCGATCCGTCGTCGCGATTTAGACGGAATCGATCCGCCGCCGCTGCGATTCACATCAGCTTCGAATCGACGGAATCAACCCGCCGTCGTGATTCAGACCCAACTCCTAATCAATCCCGCCGGTGAGGGAAGCTGGATTTGTGGGGTTTTGTGGCGGCGATGATCTATGGATGATGGCGTTTCAGAGATTGATGTTTGGTTTTTGGGTTTGATTTTGTTGACTGAGTGAGAGAGATGAGATTGGACGAGAGAGATGAGAGATAGATGGTGAGGTTTCAGTTGGAATTGGATTTGGGATACAAATTGAATTATTTGTTTGTTATTTATACAAATAAGGGTAAAATTGGCAATATAAAGTTTCATTTAACTGTTCATTTGGCTTCCTAAAAGCCCTTCCAAGAGAAGCACCTATGCTGGTGCTTCTTGTAAAAGAGCTTCCAAGGTCAAGAAGCTCTTCTCTTGTTTTATCCAAACAGCTACAAAAGCTGCTTTTGGGTCTCAAAAGAGCTTCCAGACCTCTCAAAAGCTCTCCCAAACAGGCCCTTACAATATTTGTAATTATATTCTTATTAATTACTAATTAATGTAATAATGTTTTTTTTTTCATGGCTAAATAGATAGAGAGCCACAATCTTTATAATTATGTTAAACATAACTACCAAAAACATTTTCGAAAAATTTAAAAAGTTAAAAAGTCACACTATTTGTAATTATATTCTTATTAATTACTAATTAATAAGAACATAATTAAAAAGATATAGAGACACAACCATTGTAATAATATTAATAAGGATTATTATGTTCTTATCATTAGATTTGTTTTAAATATTAGTAAACCACTATCTATATTATGAATTTTAATTTAAATAATATCATTTAATATGATTAATTCGAATTTAATATTTAAACTTTGGGTTCAAATTTGTATTTGACTTTTACTTTTTCCAATTGACATGAGACTCTTATTAAATAAAATCATAAATATCGGAGACTTTTGCATTTTTGAAGAGTCTATAAACTCTAAATTTTTTTATTTCATTATAAAATAGACTCTTAGAGCATCTCCAATGCAAGCGTGGCTTGTGAAAAAAAGAGATGCCACGTAGGATAAATATACATTATGTTAATAATTGTGTCTCCAATGCAACCGTGCATATTCATCCTCAAGCCGACGTGGCAAAAAAAAAAAAATTAGACATTGTCAACATGACCGTCCACTTTCAGACGGTCTGTTGCACATCTATTTTTTAGGTTGACTCAGCAAACATTTAAAATTAACATTAATTTTTCATATATTTTTAGTAAGAAAATAAAATATAAAATAAAAAAGGAAAAAAAAGATGGACACATCATTAAAAAAATTGTGTTTTAGACGGAAGCATTGGAAACCAAATTTTGAATTGATTGTCTATCAAGTCTATTTGTATGCCACATAAGAAGAAAGCCTCTTGATATTGTTGTCATGTCAATAATTATTGGTATACAAGCTACTTTTACATTGAAGATGCTCTTATATACAAAGATCCTAAGTTTTTTTTTGGGAGAAATTTGTTGGGTTGCAATTGAGCCACCATTTCAGTAATTATGTTGCTTTATTACGTTATTCAATACACTTGGCACATTAATTTAGCCTAAATAGCTAAATTATTTATGAAATGAGAAATTAAGATAGAAAACAAGAAAAATAAAAACAAATTTTAAATATACTTTTTAACAAAGCCTGTGCATCGCACGGGTTGACAGACTAGTATGAAATAAAATAAAATAAAATAAGTGGGCACTACATAAAATAATAATAATAAATAATAAAGGAGTCAATTAAAAGAGTATTCTTGAACACATTTCGTGTGTGATGTGTCTAGGTCTAGCTAGCTAAACCGGAATATTTTCATCTGCATTCCACGTGACCTTGATGATCAACAGAGCCGTGACAAAGAGGGCAGTGACTATCCACGGCGAGCCAGACTTTGTGATAAATATGATCGCAATTCGAAAGAACTCCATTCCTCCCCACCTCTGAACTCCTCCCAGTATATAACATATTGAGTAGTGGTACTCGTAGTATTAATAATATCTGTTATATTTGTTTCTTCTTCTTGTTCTTGTTTTTGATGTTTTTGATCTCTAAAACTTCTCTAAAAGGCTGCTGACTATTAATTTTATTTATCATATCTCTTAAGCGAGGAAGTTATAGATTAGAAACGGCATCAATATTATTAGTAGTAGTTGAACAAAAAGGAGGTGGTGGCGGTGGAGGAGGCGGCGGAGTAGACATGATTTTGATCCTTAACCACTTTGAAGAATTGAGAGAGAAGTATGTGAAAGAGATGAACCAATCATGCAAGCTGTGTATGAAATTGTATGGATCTGGTATTGTATTAATTTCATAATTTGTATATATAATGGAGAGAGAGAGAGAGAGAGAGAGAGAGAGAGAGAGAGAGTCACAATTTAGAATCGAAAGAAGAGAGTTCAAATTCAAGAGGAAAAAGGTTGATATATTTTGTCGAATCCTTGGTGCCAACGACATAGATTATAGGACTAACTGCACAAACGTCCCCTAAGTTTAGGTATACTTACATGTATATGGAACTTTTTCTCATAATTGCACAAACGTTCATTGTCATTAGTTGACTTCCGTTAACTCTAACCGTTAACCACAATTTTAACCCACAATGACTAAAGTACTCTTGGTTACCTATTTTATTATTTAAATTAATAATTAAAAAACGAAACAGAAAAGACAAAGGAAAAAAAAAAAAAAAAATCAATCATTTTGTTTTTCTCTTTCATTTTCTCAATCCCTAAACGCAATCCAAAAATAAACTTAACAAATAAAAATCAAAACTCAATCCTACAAATCAAAACCAAAACTCAAATCCTCAAACAACAACCAAAAATCAAATCCACAAATAAAAACCTAAATTCATCAATACCACAACCAATTAACCCATCGTGCTTGTGTCATGTTGGATTTCGTTGTGAATGCAAAATGATGAAGAAATATAAATTTTCTTCATGGAATTGATGAAGATCACAAGGAAGTTAAAGGAAGATGGAAAAAGAAAATATTTTAAATATTTTTTTATTAATTATTTAATATTTTTAAATATTAAAAAATGAAAATAAGGGTATTTTACTATTTTATACTTTTTGCACATTTGACCACGGTACAAATCCAACTGCATTACTGCAGGGATGTTTATGTGACATTTCTCAAACATAGGTAAGTTTATGTCATTTCTCGAAAGTTGTCACGTACGTATAATTATATCTAAACTCGGGGGCCTCTGTGCAATTTGATCTATATAAATATAACTGAAGAGCGTCGGTGATTATCCATTTTCTCCTGTAATCGAAAAACCAAACCAAATCAAACGACATCCTTCTCTACTCTCCATCTACGCCAAGACTCTCCGTCGTCGCCGCCGCCGCCGTCCTAGGACAGCTTCTCCGTCATCGTCTATTTGAGGTATTTTTTTATTCTTCAAAGTTTTAATATTTTATACTATTTTAGGAATTTTGGTATTTGTTTGATATTTAGCCAAAACCCTAAATCGATTTTTTAGTCTGCTTGGTTCTAGAAAATTAAGTTTTGCAGTTCGAACAATCTGTTCTTCGCTGGAATTTAGCTTTTTTTTGCTTCTAATTTTAGTAATACCTGGAGTTGATAATATTTTTAGACGAGACAGATCTACGCTACCTTGCTTCGATATCTGATTAATCTCTTTTATATTTAATCTTCTTTATAGTTGTTATAAAAAGTAGATTATTTTATATTTTTCTCATCCAAAACAAAAAAAAGTGATCTTATCTTGTACCAATTTTATGGCCTATCGTTACACGCCTGACTCCACCGCTTTTTATGTTTTTGAGCGAATTGATAAAAACCCTTGTCTAAACAAAAAAGACAAAGCAAAAAACACAACTGTTGTTCTTCAATTAGGTTTTCAATCAAAACACAGGTAAATTTCTCTCTCTCGAAAGATCAATGGTTTCCTTATAATTAACTTGAATGTTTCTTGAAAGTCTAAAGTCTTCATTTTGTTATATGAATTTCTCGGAACTGGAGATATCTGATTTTGTTCTGTTTTGTTCCAATGATTATTATGATCTGGAATCAAGTTGATTTTAATAAGTGAAAACCTAAATAACCAAAAGGGATGCATATTCTGAATTTGATTACACAATCTCAAAATTTGTAGATGATAATTTTATTGTTCTGATCAGGTTTGAATTGATATATATCTACATTCATTCAAGATGCCGGCCACTGCTGGACGAGTTCGCATGCCCGCGAACAATAGGGTGCACAGTAGCGCAGCCCTGCAGACCCATGGTATATGGCAGAGTGCTATTGGATATGATCCATATGCACCCAACAAGGAGGAATCAAAAAGCTCCGCACAACCTCAATCCACTAGTAATGAACCTGATGCCGAGAATCCATACAACAGCTACCAGGGTCTTTTGGCACTTGCCCGCATAACTAATACGAATGCTGATGAGGCTCGTGGATCTTGCAAGAAATGTGGTCGTGTCGGGCACTTGACATTTCAATGCAGGAATTTTTTAAGTATTAAGGAAGAAAATAAGGAAAAGGACCTGGAAGCAATTCAGGGTGTAGTTTTGTCTGATAAATTGAAGGGGAAATTGGGGAAGGTGAATGGAAATTCTAAGGTTGACAGTGAGGAAAGCGAAGAGGAAGAGGAGAGTGACAGTTCGGACTCAGATGCTGATTCTGAGATCGAGAAGATTATTGCTCAAAGGTATGGTAAGAAGGTTGGTAGTAAAGAGAGGGCATCAAGGAAGAGGAAAATGGATGATGCAGATGGAGGTGATTCAGATTCGGATGATTCTGGAAAGATGAAGAAAAGAGGGAGATCAAAGAAGAGGAAGAGTGGAAAGAGGGGAAATGGTGATTCAGAGGATGAGGATGAAGGTAGGAAGAGAAGGAAGGAAAAAAGGAGGAAGAAGGATGAGTCCTCCGATGAAGAGGATGAACATCGGCGCCATGGGAGGCGGAGTAGGAAGGAGAAGAGGAGGAGGAGAAGTCATAGGCATTCAGATGATTCTGATTCAGATGTGTCTGAAGATTCTGGTAGACGGTATGTGCGAAAGAGCAGAAGATCTGCATCACCATCTGATGTTGATGGAAGTGCTTCAGATGATTCCCGGGTTGGAAGGAGCAGAAAGAGGTCTAAGAAGAAGAACCGAAAACATCGTCGTGGTGATGAGGAATAAAGCCTTTCTATGAAGGTATGGCATCAAACACAAACTGCCAGCTCATCTTTTCTCTACTTTGCATGTTTGTCATGACTCATGAGTACTGTTCCTGTATGGCCTGCTTTTGATTCATGTCACCACTAGTTTGCTGTTGTCTTTGTAAAAGTTCTTTTGTGCCTGGTGTATAGTGTATACTATAGTGTTCAAGCAAGTTATTGAGCATTAATCTCAATATACTATCTTTAAAATCATGTGTATTCGTTTTGACTCATCCATATATCGCAATGGTTTCATATAATCATATGCCATATCATAGTTATTAAAAGCACACCTAGGCACCGGAGCCTACAGGGGCAGCTTTTGTGCCTGAAGGATGGTCAGGCGCAGTACTTCAAGGAGGCACGCGCCTGGCCATCGTAGGCTCCGAGCGCAGGCGTCACCTAGGCGCCTAGTGAAAAACACCTATCCCCCGAGTGTGTCAGCGTAGCGCAACAAAAGTACTTCAAGCTTTACAATCCAAGATGAAGATACATTGATGATGTTATGAAGTTGGTTTTGTTTGAGTTGGGGATATCTAGAGCCTAGAAACTAATTTGAACATCTTTGTTGTTAGTATGATGATTGAATGTTAAATATTTTATGAATTATGTCGTGTTATTGATTATTTGTAAAGTTCTAAACCTTACATTTAGCTTTGTAACTTGAAATTTATAGGATAAATTAGGTTATTACAATTTTTATGAATTTTTCCCATTGGGCATAAAAAGCTATGGCGCACCTTTTTTGAAAAAGGTGTGCCTCGCCTCGTGCCTCAGGCTCCAAGGGACCCTTTCGCCTTGATGCGCCTAGCACCTTTAATAACTATGTGCCATATTATAGTTGACAGAAGTTAAGAAATTTTCTAATTTGGAATTTTCTTTCCACTAAAGACATTAATTGCTTTGATGTTCAACTCATCTTGCATCTTGGAGAAGTAATAGTAGTTAGATAGCAGAATTGCCGCCTTGTGAATTACAGTAGAGCTTCTTATGGAGAAGATAAGGGGGAAGAACTGCAGTGTAGAATTTGTACATGATTTATTAACTTTTTCTCATCTCAATCGCTTGGTAGAGGGTCCTTAACTGCATGTATAATGTACTGAAACAATTTTAGATGATTAGTAAGTAATCTTTCTGTCTCTCTAGATGCGTTGAGTGGTAGTATGCATGAAATTTTGATAGACAAGGGTGAGGGGATTAAAATTCAGACAAAAAGCTTCTAAAAACTTAGGATGCTGTCGTTATGTGCAAAGTTGACAGGTAGTTACAATTACAAATCATAAATTGTTTAGTGAACTTATGTAGCACTTGAATTTTCCACTATTGTGTAGTTCAATTGTGCTTCATTCCTGTTTTTTTATTCTTCTGGTATCAATAGAACTTCTCAAAGTTACTAGTTCAAATGACATTTGCTTACGGTCTGTGTTTGGTTCTTACAGGGAAGCAGAAAAGTTGGGTTAGATGATTGTCTCAGGAGTTCGTAGTGATGGAAACTATCATAATGGCCACTAAAACTATCCGCTCTTCTTGTCTGTTGGCAAGTTATGAATTGAAAACAAATCAAGGATGTAAAGACATTTGTTACCATGCGCATGTTTTTAGTTGCCAAGTTATGAATAGAAAACAAGTCATGGATGTAAAAACATTTGTTAACATGTGTGTGTTTTGAGTTGCCGTATGAATAAGTAGAAATGACTAATGTTTCCAGGCCCCATTTCCGGTTTAGCTGCTGTAATGTTTAGCTTTGTGCTTCCTATTTATCTTTCTGTCAGTGTAACAACGTGTGTTACCAATATATATATTTCTTTTCAGGGCCTCTTTCGACTATAATAGCCAGAAGGTTTCTGGGTTCCTGCATTAACTTGTAATGCCGTTGTACGTGATCATATTCACATAGGCTTGATGATTTTCAGCAACACATGAGCAACATTTAAAGTCAGGGCATGATTAGATGGAACCTATAGAGTCCGATAATGCTGTAATGTGGCATAACAGCTCTAATTATATTACCAATAACAGTCTAATTGTCTAAAGCATTCATTTCGACAGAAATTAAAACAAGAATAATCTCTTATCAACTCAATTATTCGACTTAAACAGTCAATAAATTTGTAAGGAACATTTTTTGTTGAGGTGACATGGTGATCAAGAATCCTGACACAAACTTTGGATTCCCATTGTAGGTAAACGCAGAAAAACAACAATTATAAGAATCTCTATTGTAATCAAAAAGGAATTATAGTTGCCGACAGATTTCTATTCTGGAGTGGCTGCTTGTGAATTGAGTTCTGCAAACCTCATCCCAACACGCATCGAATGCTTCAGAAACTTCTCTGCACAACGCATGACACAGGTCTCCTCTTGCTTCTGTAGGGTTTTCCGTGTAAAGTTGTCAACACAGTCGGTGAAGCATCTCTCCACAAGTGAATTATACATCCTCAGACTACACGTTCATTCAAAGGAAACAAACAATTAATATACTTCGTAACATCCTTCACAGAAAGATACTTAAAAAGATAACTGGTTAAGATGTTCGTAGACTAGAGCATTCTAAGTCAGCTCAAACACGTCGTTGAAAGAAATATGGAAACGATTTGAGGCAAAAAATATGTTTAAGAGATCGAATGAGGTGTGACAAGAACCGACCAGTTTTACACATTATAAGTAAAAAAGAATACAATTATCTGTAAATTTTGTTCCCAAAACATCCAAATACAACATAATAGATGCTGCATTGGTTTGCAGGAGAACCACAGTCTGGCTTCACATATAAGTATATAACAACAATGTTGATGTTAAATCCAACATTACAACAATCGTTACAGTGAAAACGAAGCCAGGGAAAACAGAAAAAGAGACGACCACTTTCAAGATATTGTCAAAACCTTTGGAAGCTCATCACAGAATTTCAACTACAGACAAAAAGAACCATATTTGTAAAGTATTGCTCCCGTAAAGCTAAGATTTCAGTTGGATTTAGCCGAACATCTATGTGCAATTACTAAATAATGAAGCAAAGGTGACAGGAAAATAAGGCATAAATTATATTCGTCACACAAATTTTCTCAACTAGTCCAACCTAAACAAACGCAAATAAATTCAAATGAAAATAGATCTAACCGGACAAAAATCTACGTAACATCTGTTCATATATGCAATTCAGAAATTCAGATGCAAATTATTCAAATATCAGTAGTACTGTACAATGAACAATTGTTACTCCCGAAACGTCCAAATGCAACACAGATGCTGCATTGGTTTCAAGGAGAACATCGTTTCACTCTAGCTTCACAGTAACCAACCAAACCACAAGAGTCAAAACTTGCAAATTGGAATCTACGAATTTGCTATGCGAAGCCATAAACAAAACCCACCTCAAGCTCATTTAAAAGAAACAACTTCATAAATGGAAAAAAAAAAAAAAAAAAAAAAAAGCAAAGAAGGATACAAATCCAAGCTAACAATCTCATTTATTGAATAACTTCCTCTGAAAAGATCTTCAAACTATATGATAATAATAAAAATTAAACTTGGTACAAATTAGTACACATTAACACATCTGATAGAAGTATACATTAGTATAACCCACAAATTTCTCCAAATTACAGTTTTAGGCAACAAATCATGAAATGGACAACTGAAAGTCTGAATCTGAAAGCACAAAGCAGGAAAAAAAAATGCGAAAAAAAGAGAGGAAAAAGGAGTAAAACCTGTCACGTAATTGAAGGTGCTCGATCATGGAGGCCATTCGAGCCTGGTCTTGCTCGGGAAGACCATCAAGACCTCCTAACATGCTCTTGTCCATATTGGATCCTCTCCTGCTATTTCGATGTCACCGGTGAGACCTGAGAAAAACAATGTAGGGTTTATTCAAGTTGAAGAGGGGTTTGAGTTTCTGTTTCTTTTTTATACTCCAATCAACGGAACGCTGTCGTTTTTAGTTTCCAAAGGGCCTCATGATGATAAAAAAAAAAAAAAAAAAAGCCCATGACAGTTTGGGCCGAATTACAGGGTTGGATCTCCAAGTGAGTTATTTTTTATATAACGAATAAGTTAGGCATCTGCCGGGATTTATTAAGGTCAAACATTATTGTATATCTGTCATCTTGTTAATATTCGAATATGATGACTCAAATCTGAGACATTAGCAAACTAAATGAGCTTTTTTTTGCCACCAATCTACATTGGACAGGTTATTTGCTTATTAAAAACTTCAATTTATATATCACGTAAATGGATTTTTGGGTTGAGATGAATAAGGTTTAATATCTTAGCATCAATTTTCCTAAATTAAACATAAACGCGGCTTGGATAACTACTACCCCCACGAGAGGAAGAGTTCTATTTGGAATCCACTTACCAAGATAGAGACGAAGATGCACAACCAACCCAACTAAAATTTGATGTCGAATAAGAACCCTTTAACACAGTTGGGTTCATACTAGCATAATATAGGAGTAACAGGATACTTGATTTCTTTGTATTATAATTGCATGATTGAAATAATTGGATTTTAAGGATGCCACATCATTTGGGCTTTAAATTTGAGCACAAATTTGAATAAAGTAAAATTCCTCAATATAGGAGTCATCCAAGCTTACTGGGATTTCACTCTATGAATCTAAATAATATAAACAAAATGCTCATAATTTTAGTTTTTTTTTTTTTTTTTTTTTTTGAATATACAACAACTGCCGGGACCTCAGCCCGGACTACAGCTCTCACAAGCAGGGCCGGCCCATGGGGCAGCAAACCCAGCAGTTTGCTGGGGCCCCCAAATGGCCCAATCTCAAAAGTTTTTAAAATCTGGTCCAATTTACTTATGAGTGGCGATAATGGTACCCCTTAAAAACTGTTTGTACACCCCTTTCGTAATCACACCCATCAAAATTTTTGAAATTTTTTGAAAATTTTATAGTTTGTAAATAAACCCCGCTTAATGCCAAAAATATCCTTTCATTAATTATATTGTATTGTATTTTTGTAAATACACACCACCTACTTATATTATTATATTATTTAATCAATTTTATAATTATTTAAAATTTTGTTATTTTCTTTAATTCTGTTAACTCTATCGCAGTTATTTAAAAAAAAAAATTATATCAATGTTCTTTAAAAAACAAATCTATCACTGTTCTTTATCTTCCCTTACTTCTTTTTTTCTTCCATGTTTTCCTTTCACAAAACCAAACTCCATTTTTATTAATTTATTTTTTTCTCTCCTCATGTCAAACAGCTGTCTCTATTTCTTCTTAACTGTTTTCTATCACAAAATCACTCCAATTTAAGGTTTTTCCAGTTGAAAATCCATTTTTTGTTTCTGAAAGTTGTAGGGATGCAAGGTTTATGTCATGTATCAATTGATTTGGAAGTAGAAAAGTATTTAATGAAGTTGTAGAACAACTAATATTGATAAAAAAAAATGTCTAAAGCGTGTTTGAAAGAAAAAAAATACAAATATTATAGAGAAAACAATTTATAATGATTTTGTTCTTCTAATTAAAATAATTTAAAATTAGTTTGTTTACAATCAACTTTGGAAAATTTTAATTCATTCTCTGGTAGTCAATTTGCATTTCCTTAAAAGAAATTGAAAATATATTTAATATTATATTTTAAAAGAGAATTTGAGGTTTAAGAAAATGGAAAGAATTTGTAATGATATATGTTGATATCAAAATCAAATCATTAAAAGGAAACTTTTTTTTTTTTCACAAAATATTAAAATTGGAAACAAATTAATAATGATTGGTGGGTATACTTACAAATTATTTAGTCTTATTGGTAATTTTACTAAAGAGTATTATTGGATTTCAAAAACATACTAATTTGGAGTGTACAAACAGTTTTTGAGGGGTACAAATATCGCCACTCTTTACTTATTTCTTTGGTTTTTTAAAATTAAGTCCAATCTATTTGTGTTTAAAAAGGCCCAATCTCACATGTTTTTTTCCTTTATAAAATTTGGGGCCCAATTATTCTATTAACTACATAATAAAAATAAAATTAAAATTAAAAAAACTGCCCATTAAGGGACCAAAATCCAAATGAATATCAGATTACCTATTTGAAAGTTGAAACAAGTCAAATAAATATTTTTTGTTTTAATTTATGTGGATTACGTTGTATTTGGTAAACGAAGAATTATTTATTTAAGGTAAAGAATTACATTGTATTTGATATATGGGGCCCCGATTTTTGTTAATATTATGAAATGGCTTGAGCCCCGAAATGCCTGGAGACGGCCCTGCTCACAAGCGAGGAGAAAGCACCCACAATTGATGGGACAACACCCACCCTTGGGATTAATGGCCAAGGGGGACAAATAATATAAATATATACATATACACATTGGGCGTTGAACCATGGTGATAGAGGCTCTCAGAGGAGGGTCCAACCACATTGGCAAGAGGTCCAAACGTCATAATTTTAGTTCTAAAATCTCGATCAAATATTTCCAAAATCAAATCAATCTCTCTGCTGATACTCTCTTATCACCAACCATAGTTAACACTTAACACTATAAACTCTAGCTATGGATTGAATTGGTCGATCCATTTATAGTTGGAGGTTGGAGATTTGTTAGTTTCTTCCCAAACCAACAACTTGTAAGACAATTTGGTACTGCAAGAATGGTGAGAAATGGAAAGAAGAATGAATTTTGGTTGGAAAGAGTGATGATGGTGTTTGTTAAGTTTCTGGAGACGGTGTTTCCAGCAACCACTTTCAGGCCTCATCATGGTCCTGTTGAATTTGTTCAAAAATGCCATACTTGATCTTGATTGCATCATCGAACTGGAACATTGTCAGACTAAATGAAATATCTATTTACTCAATTTAATCACCACTTCAAATTTTCATCGTAGAGAAGTAATTGATTGAATTTTTTTAACTTCATTTGAGTGAAATTGATGTAGAAGTCAAATAAACTTCGAGAAAACACTCACCGAAGAATCGTGGCTATAACGAAGCTCACTAATATTTCAAGACTTTTGAGTAGCCAAAGAAGAAAATATCTTCATTCATAAAAACTGATTTGTCCAAAGAGAATACAAAGAATAAAAGATAAAGCGCTAGGCACTAAAAGACAAAATTCACTAAATGATGGAAACAATTAATTATTTTAAATATTATTAATTTAATAATATATAAATTATTTCAATAATTTAATATTCAATTTTCATTTGATTATTAGGAACTGAGATTATTTCAATCCTAATTCCTCTGAACTCAATGAAATTGAAGAACCTAAATTCGTAGGACCCATCGTAATCCCACCAATATATTCTTTCTTTTTTTATAAATATTATATTAAATAAACAAATTATAGAATTTAAAAATATTTAAATTTATTTAAGAATAATATAAATCTATATTTTAAAAATATTTTTGGATATTTTTACTTTAATAATTCATAAATTAAAACATTTATTTTCTTCGAATGCATATTTCAATAATTTGTGATTCAATATTAAAATATAATCGAATTAAAAATATATTATATTTCGTCCAATCTTTTGTTTCACCAAATAAAACACATTGTTAATTCAATCCAATCTCACGTATCTCCAATTCAATTCAATCTAATCTCATCTAATCTCAGTCTCATCTCAATAACTCAATCTAATTCAATACAGTCCTATAAAATAGTTCAATCTAATCCCGCACACCAGACAAGGTCTTACAGTCCTAGTGGAAAATATCTTCGTTCCTAAAAACAGATTTCTCCAATGAGAATACAAAAACATAAAAGGTAAAGTGTTAGGCACTAAAAGACAAAAACATAATAAAAGCATAAAAAGATCACTAAATTTGATATTTTGTTCTTGCTCTACATCAGAAATTTAGTAGTATTACCAATGGCCTCGTTCAAGTCTTGGTATGTATATATTTGTCCCACCTGCCTTTAAATTCCAAAATGTGGAGAGTCCTCTTCCAATTCAATGGGAACAGCCTTCTCTCCAATTGTAAGAGTTGTAATCTATTTATACCCTCTCACTACCCTCTCTCTGATAGTGAGAGTAGTATTCTGGACCGTGCTTGTAGAGTCTATTTTCGCGGATCCATCTACAATTGAAATTGTAATTAAAAAAAAAAAAAAAATTTAGTACTATTTGAATTTGCATTTGTGACCGTTCATGTCACACAACACAACACTACAAGAATGAATAGAGAAGCTGTAAAGGATCCAAGTCCAGACAAGATCTATCACTCAAAAACTGAACTGGCATTAAATAAAGGCATATATAATCACGTTCATTTCTCATACTTTACTTTGATATCACTCATTTCACTTGCTTCGTTACTTTCCATAGCTTTTTCTTAGGAAACAAACAAAACAGAGCAAAATCAGATAGATAGAGAGAGAGAGAGGTGGAAAAGTGTTGTGAAGAAAAAGAAGAGATGCCCAGAAGCAGATTTTCAGGCACTTTGTCAACACCATGTGTTGATGTGGCAATTGACATGGGAAATCCTCTCCTCAACGTCACCGTCGATGGGTTCTTGAAGATCGGAGCTGTAAATCATTCTCTTCTTTATTTACTGTTTTTTTTTTTTTTTTTCCTCATTTGTGTATCATCATTTCTTCTCTTAAACGACGACGTTTGTTCCTTTTAGGTGGCAGCTACAAGAGCAGTTGCAGAGGATGTATATCACGTAGTCAAGAAAGGTAATTTATCTTTACAATAAACAAATTCTTGATTAAATGTTTGGCTAATTTTGTATTTTTTTTGTATTTTTTTAATTTTTTTTGCAGGAAGTCTTTCAAAGCACGATTGTGAGCACACAGTGAGTGTTTCTGTTTAAATTTCACTGAAAAGGAATATTTATGTTCTTTAAATTACTTGATTTCTCTGTTGGGTTGATAGATTTCCATGTGGGCTTCTGTCTAACAAGTTGATATAACTTGTTTTTTTGATTGAAAATGTTTAAATCAATTGTTCTGTTTTCACTCTTGAATTCTTTATCCTACCAATTGAGATTGTTGTTATTTACAGTTGAAGAAGATGTGTAAAGAAGGTGCATATTGGGGTAAGTTGATATAAGTATGTATTGCATTGCATATAATTATGTATGAAACCTGAAATGTTCATAGAAATGCTTTGATGATTTCATTTATGCATAAACAGGAGCCGTAGCTGGAGTTTATGTGGGAATGGAGTATGGGATGGAGAGGGTCCGCGGCACCAGAGACTGGGTATGTTCACCGTAAAATGTTCTAGTTGGATTTGTCGGTTCTGTAAACGCGATCAATTCACTACTTTGATTTAGAAATATAACAGCTAAATCTGAAATTGGAATTCATTTGTTTTTTCTAAGAATTCAATGAACTATCTGAAGTCAGATAGTTTGTGCTCATAGTATAGAGTTGATTGATTCAATTCATCTAATAATTCCGGCTCATCCTATCTCTTTCTCTTTGGATCTAATATTGCAGAAGAATGCCATGATGGGGGGTGTTTTGACCGGAGCTCTGGTCTCTGCAGCCAGCAACAATAAGACAGACAAGGTTGTGATATCTGCCATCACTGGAGGTGCCATTGCAACTGCTGCAGAGTTTATCGGATATCTCACCTGAACGAAAGGGGAACAGAAATTCTTCCGAATTTCTGCATATCTTGAGGAGTTGCCGTACATTATGTTGCTACTACTTTAATCTTCCTTATTTGGGTTTAAAAGACATAAAAAATTGATGTAATGAAGCCATTCTAACTTTTCCAAGGCCAACTATGGGTTCTTCTGCATTATGAATGTCGTTTTTATTACAGATTTTTGCTGTCTAGTGGCTAAAAATATCATGAGCTATCATGTATTTCATGAGCATTTGACACACAGAAGCTACCACCATCTTTGCCGAAAACTCAAAAAAAAAAGAATTTTCTCTATGTTGCCAGTATTGTAGTCTTGAACTTACAAAAATGATACATTAGACAAAAAAAATAAAATTGTCTAGAGTCAGAATCAATGAGAAAGAATAAATATAATTCATCGATTATAAAAGATTATGGTCTCTTTTGATAATGTTCAGCAAGTTTCAATAAGCTATAGGTTTCAGCATCTGGTCTAGCCCCTCCTAGAATCATCCTCCTCAAGAAATTTGCATCGTAAATTCTCGCCTTCGCGTAAGCCTTGATCAAAGTATTGTATACAAAAGTGTACCTTGTATAATTAGCTTTTTTAAGTTCAACAAATAACTTCTCAGCATTCTCTACATCAGCCTTCTCTGCAAAAATTTCTATGATTGAAAGAGTGGTCTCCAACCATGATGTTGAACTCCTGACCTTTTTGCTAGCTATCAATTCCATACCCAACCTTAGAGCCTTCAGGCCTTCCTCCACTAAATTCGCTTTGAAGCAACCCAAAGCAAGATACCGATAAGTTATGGCATTCGGTTTGCACCCATTCATCTCCATATCCTTGAGAATCCCAGTGGCCTTATCGATAATCCCATGTTTGCAATATACAGATATAATAGAATTGAAAAGTTCGGTTGCTTTTAACTGGTTCTTAGACTTCATTTCCAACCAAAGCTCTTCAGCTCGACTTAGCTGTGAAATTCTACCAAACGCTTCAATTGCCAACGCATAACTTTGAGACCGGACATGGGGGAGTTCCTGCACATTGGCCCAAATTCTCTCTAGCTCCTTCCCTTTCCCCAAATACCCGTACAATATGATGAGGACATCCAATGTCGACCAATTATTCCCTGTCATACAATTCTCCACAGCTTCGACATATGCTTCCGCAGCAGTGTACAACCTCGCCACTGCATGTGCAGTAGCTACTATGCAGTAAGATACTTCATTCGGCTCAACTGTTGCTCGCTTCATATCACTGAAAACTTTCATCAACCCTTCAACATTATGCTCATTAGCTTCTATTTTCATTAGAATGTTGTAGGTGGAGACATGCCGTGTCACCTTATCAGCTTTCATTTGCATTAGGATTTTCGGGATATATTTCCTTTTGCTTGGAGACGAATGGAGGGTAATGAGACGGTTGAAGACCAAGTACGATAAGGAATGACCCAATTCTCTCATTTTTTTCATGTACTCAAGCGAAAGCCTTATCACGCCTTTGTCCAAGCACGCAATAACAAGATTGTTGTAGAGCAAATCGTTCTGAACATCCGACGGGACGCAGCAAAAGAGCTTCTCACCTTGTGATATCCCATGAAGCTTAATAGTGAATTCCAACAAATAAGAGTAATCTAATTCTTTCGGCCGATAAGGCCTCTCTCTGATCACCCATTCCATCACCTGCCAATGCAGTAAAAACACCTCAGTCTAAAATCCATTCAATGATCAAGCATTTTTTTTACTTCAATGATAACTTCTTATGTGATCACTACGTCTTTAGTAACATAAACCCAGTAAGAAAATGATTTTCTTTAACTAAATCAATCCATGACACAATATGTTTGTTCACATTTTATAATGCAAAGTTCTGTTAGGCATTTTAACAAACAGGTTCATTGCTTTATAAGTTTGCCGCAAAAATATTACCTCAAGCGCGCGTTTGTTCAATCTAAGCTTCCTCAAACGATTGATAGCGTGAAAAATTTCACCTCTGTGAATGGGAAAGCCCTCAGACATCCAGCTTTGAAATGCCGACCCAACAGGCTCTCCTCTTGGAAGTCTCTCTATTCTCAAAGACAAGCACTTGGGTTTTTCCTGATTTGGCTCTAAACTATTGTCAAAGAACTCATCGGCTGATTCGGTGCAGAGAAACTTGAAAACGAAGCGAGTCTGGTAGGGAGGTGGAGAGGTTGAAGAAAGTGTTCGATGTATTGCCTGAATGAGCCTTCGATGCCCCAAACGGGCTAGTACTTGCATGCTTCGTTAAAAGTTTACTCTTTTTATTTTTTCAATTAAAAAGGAGCTTAATATTATTTAAAACCGGGTTTTGATATGTGAAATTATTTGGAGTTGAAAAAGAAATCAACTCAAAAATGTTTTCAGGCTTTTGGTTAGGGACCGTATTTTTGTTGTCTTGTCTATGTTCACTGATTTGAAACGATTGCATTTGCATGTGCCCGTTATATATATATATATATATTTGATAATATATATTAATTCGGGACTATGAATTTTTTTGAAAACTTTCGTCATTAATATGATTCGAATCTCTGATCTGAGACTTGAAAGTCATTTATCCAAATTCCAAACTCGTCTATCTACCAGTTGAGTTACGCCAATGTTGACCCTGTACCCATGATACATATACACATCTAGAGAGAGAGTTTATCTGATGTAGGAATTTCATAACTATGTAATGGTACATGGTGATGTGGTCACTTTTGGGTTGTGTGCAGATTCCTCTATAATGCTTCATGACTCACCGTGTAATATTACAAAGTCAATTTTGTAATAAGACCTTTGCTATAAGATCATGGAAATACTTTATAATATATTTGTTGTTTTATCTATGTTCACTTATTTGAAAGGATTGCATTTGCATGTGCCCATGATATATAATTTCAAGACGATCAATTTTGTAATAAAAGGCTAATTTTATTTTAACAAATATTTAAACTTTGGTTATGATTAGTCGTCCTAAAATTATAATTTCAGGATCACTTGATAGGAAAACTATATATATGGGTGAGTAGAGATCTATTATTTTAATTTCGATAAAAAAAATAGACAAAATATAATAAATTCAAGAAAATAGTTTTAATTCTTGAAAAATTCTCAAATTTTATTAATAGGGAGATTTCGATTATTAATATTCACTCATATATATATATATATATATTATTATTACCAACAAAATTTCCATCACTGCTTCCTTGCAAGATCGGTTCTCAATTAATAATTCTAGTGTGACACAGATTTTTAGATTGACATTGATGATCTTTTAACTGTATATGACCTAATATTTTGGCCACATCCACAGACACACAGCCCAAGAAGATAAGGTCTACAAAGATATTTTTTTCATTTTCTTTGTAATCTACCTTTTCATGGAGATCAAATGGACGGTGCAGAAACAACTCTCTCAGAAAGCAATAATACAAAGGGGCAATTGCCTTGGTGGCCATTGACTTTTGCCACCACTATCAAAATGATCACCGGATGGGGAATTGGTTTAGAAATGACCATTTTTAGCAAATAATGTTGCACTAATGGCCATTCCGTTATAACACCGTTAACTTTGTCTAAGAATGTTACACTAATGACCATCAATTTGTTCACTTGGTATCAAAATAGCCATTATAATCATTTTTCTCCAAAATTACTCTAGTGACCATCCATTTGGTCAATTGGTATCAAAATGGCCATTATAATTGTCCAACTTTTTCTAGAACATTTATATTGACCATTCATTTGGTTAATTGGTATTAAAGCAATCATTATATGTACAACTATATTCTGTTAGAAAAATAGAGTAAGCAATCATTAAAAAAAAAAAATCATTCAATAGAGAAAATGAAAAATTCATTTGATTTGATATAATTTAAGTCTCATACACATCAAATACTACTTGTCAAACTGCACAAGTATACCAAAATCTCCTACACAAGTATACTAACTTGTTCCTTTTAATATGAAAACTGTTCAAAAACCATACCCGATTGTATCATATTCAAAACCACACAAAAGTTTGACAACCAATTTTCATGGTACCTAAAATAACTACCAACCTTAACAAAAGACATTATTGTTTTTTTTCTTTTTTTTTTCTTTTTAAACTGAACTGAAATTGACAATGTTTTTTGTTTTTTCTAACAGAATATAGTTGTACATATAATGATTGCTTTGATATCAATTAACCAAATGGATGGTCAATACAAATGTTCCAGAAAAAGTTGGACAATTATAATGGTCATTTTGATACCAGTTGACCAAATGGATGGCCACTAGAGTAATTTTGGAGAAAAAAAATGATTATAATGGTCATTTTGATACCAAATGAACAAATTGATGGCCATTAGTGTAACATTCTTAGACAAAGTTAACGGTGTTATAACGGAATGACCATTAGTGTAACATTGTTTGCCAAAAATGACCATTTCTAAACCAATTCCCCATCCGGTGGCCATTTTGATAATTGTGGTAAAAGTTGATAGCTACTAGGATAATTACCCCTAATAGAAACAAGTACAATGCACAGAAAAACAATTATTGAAAGGAGATTGTATTGATTGATTTCCATACAATTAATTCAGTCACTCTCTCCTTCTACAGACACACATGACACATTAAAATCTCCCATCAAGAAAGCAGCAAATTCCAAAGTAAAGACACTGACTTTGAGGACATGGACAGACAGACAACGAGAATCCCAGATAGGATTTTCAACCATCCATGGCCTTTTTTTATTATTTACAACAGAAGAGACCTACTTTATCTTCTTCTTATTTAATATTAAACACCATTGCTACTGCTTTGATTTGGGACACACCTCCATTTTTGCTACTTCATTTGCAGGTGCATGGGTCGCAGGTGCAGCTGGATCCACACTTGCAGCCACCGTTCTCTGCTCCAAAGCTCATCTCAGATCCCTCGTAGAACCTAAAAACACAAAAATAAAAACACCCAATTGAAGATCATTTAAATTACAAAACAATAAATATATGTATATATAGAGAGAGAATTTATCAGGTGCAGGATCCTGTACGAATTTTTCCTATTGAAAGACAAAATCGGCTTACATCTTGACTGGGGCAACACCAGCGATCATGGTCTGAGTGGTGGAGGTGGCCTCTGAGGAAACCAAGTCAGGGTACATACCGCATCTGCATGTCGAAATCGATCATCAAGAGAGAATTTTGAAAACAAAAAAAAATGGAAAAAACCCCAAAAAATAATAATAATAATGGAAACCGATTACGAAGAAGATAAAAAATGAAACGTACCCACCGCAGCCGCTGCCGCACTTGCAGCCGGAGCCGCATCCACAGTTTCCACCACAGCAAGACATTTTTCTTATGAAGATTGAGAGAAAAAAGATTGGATTTTTTTTAGAGATTGAAAACAAAGAAACTGAATTCTCTCAAGATTAATGTTGGGGACGAGTTTTAAACACTAACCTTGACTGGGATTTATAGTGTGGGTGGCCTTGAACTTGGGTTCGTCTGGGCCGTGCACGTGTCACAATTGGAATGAATTGCGTATCTGATGGACACAACTCCACGTAACGCTTGATGAAACCTATGTTAACTTTTAATTTTTTATTATTATTTATTTATCATTGGCCCTATGCCCCCATCACAGATTCACAATAAACAAAAGTTTTTAGAATTTTAATTTAATTTTATGTGATAATAAGTCACACACTGATTGAGACAAGGTTTTTTTTTTTTTTTTTTTTTTCATTGATAATTTAATTAGGTGTGTCATATAATTAAATTAAAAGAAAATAAAATAAAAATTTAACAAATTATTGACCTGGGAATTAAATTGTTTTCATTTTTTCACACACTTCAAAGTTTGAATATATCTTTAAAAAAAAAAAAAAGTTCAAATATAAATATGTTCTCAAGAAATAACTTTGCACAATTTGCCTTGATGTGATTAGATATTGTCCCTTAACTTGTGTGATAAGGGTATGAGAAGGGTTAAGTTATATATTTTTCCATTAAATCGTAAAGTGTGGATAGAGCGATAAACCCTTCCCAAAAGTTGCATTTGATGGACCGAAGATTAAAAAGTTTGTTTTTAGGCCAAATATACTAGTTACAATATTTAGGGGGTCAAGGTAAAATTTTTAATATATTTTATTTTACTGCCAGCCCCTTTTGCATCCGATTCTACATTTCAGACTATATTTATAATGGTTGATCTCGCCAATTCTTGATCCATTTAGTGTCGGATTCTTAAAAAAAAAAAAAAATAAATGTACTAGATAATGTACTAAAAAATTGTACCGGTTATTATTTGTACTACATTTTTGCTGTTACATCAACACTAAAATGAGACAAATCGAAATAATCATTACAAGAATGAATGAAGAAAAAGATTAGCAATATTCGTGGTAAATTTAAAAGAATTTTTATTTTCATTATAAACTTATTGAATGAAATGTTATCGTTTTAAGACATTTATATTATTATACAAAATCTATATGATAAGTTCTTTTATAAGACCGACTTATATATTTATATATTCAATCAAAATATAAAATGATATCTATAGATTTGTTTGAAAACAATTGACGACGAAAGCTATACTTAATTACTTATCAAAATAATAAACTTTAGCCGCTTAGTAAAATGAGAAGTCTCTGTGCACTTTCCTTCCAGGTTAGTGTGCTGTTTGAGTCTCATTAAATGCATTTTATAAATATATACAGAGAGTTTTCAATAAGAAAATAGAAAGGTTAAATGTTTCCTGAACTATGGCCGAATTTACACTTTACTCCCTTTACTTTTTTTTTTTCTTCGTATTAATCCCTCTGAACTCTCATAAATTGGTAATCGTTGAAGAAATTTGCCCCCTCACCAGCCCTCACCGAGGGGGCAAATTTCTTCAACGATTACTAATTTATGAGAGTTCAGAGGGTTTAGTGGCGAAAAAAATAGTATACGGGGCATAATGCATATTTTAGAAGCGTTTAGGGAGCATCAGTGCCAATTAGCCAAATAGAAATATGAATAAATCTAATCATACATGTAGCATTTGATAATGACAGATTCCAATCTTTCCCAATCCATTCGATGTCAAATTTCTAAAAATAAAGATCAGAGAAAAGAGAGAGGGAGACATAAACTATGGAGATTCTTGCAACTAAGCAAAATCAGTTGACCAAATAAACAACAATTGAACATCTCATTTTCATCCTAATCAAATCCTAACCATCAACTTTGGGAATATCTAAACCTTGTAGACCCTACTAGAAATTCCTTAAGATATTGAAAAAAAATGTGAAGAGTATGAAGTAAACAATAAATTATAATTATTTTAAAAGTATTAAAGTAAACTGATGTTCAAGAAGGCATGAAGCATGCAATTTTGCATATCTACATATGCATCATATCTATGTAATAACTAATAACATACAAAACTGAAGAGACATTTAACTATATATCTCGCCAATATTATATCAATAGGTTTTTTTTTTTTTTTTTTTTTCTATCATTATTGTGGTTTCTTTTATGATTAAATCATAATTTTATTGTTGTTATTTTATTTATTCTTTTTAATTTATAGTTGTTATTTTATGTCAAAATTAACCCATAACTAATAGTTTTTTTAAAGAAAAAAAAAATCAACTCCGTCGTAGATCAGAAATTTATCAACACTTGACGAGAATAGACTTCACCAGCACAGTGGGAATGCATCTCTCACCCCCATAAATAATAATTGACAGGCATATGTGTTGGCTCCTACCAAAAAAGATATAGTTTTGTAGTCCTCATCTTCTTTATGTAGCCATCAAAATTTTCAGTTCAATAGAAGTCTAGATTTCAGGCTTATTTTATTATTGTGTTGGAACTTAGAAGCATAAAATTGATTTTTCCGGTGTCAACTTTTTGTGATTTGAACCCATCAAAACGAAAACAAAAACATTCTTAAACTTAGAAAAATAAAGGAAAAATTATAAACATCTCACAAGTTAGAATATTTGATTACCAAAAAATGTATCATTACATGAACTGAACCAAATAATATGTATATAACATCCTTACAATATCTAGTAGAAATATTCGGTGCCTACCATGGCCATGAAATCTCTCATAATTATATAAACATATTTGACGTCAATCTCACTCACATCAAAGTTCAAAAGGTTAGGATTCTAAAAGGATTAACAACAAAAGTAATTTCTATCGCTTTTTTAGTTGTTTTTTAAAACGTCAATTTTATTTTTATTAGGGAGAAGAACATAAACACTAACACTTTATTGCAACTTGATTATTATTATTATTAGGAAATCAAAAAGATGGAAGATATTCCAAGAAAATGAAGCAACCACCATGAGTGGCTATAGTTTGGTAGCACATATCCTACTGTTAGAAAACAAAGAAAAGTGTAAGAGAAAAAGGTTCCTCCAATTCAATCTAAATCCAATCCGAATCTAGATACTAATAGAATCAAAAAGGAGGGTCTTTAAAATTTGTGATACAAACGATGGAAATTTTGAAATTGCTTTTTTCTTGCACTTTTTGAAAGTGTGGTTTTGATCATGATCTGCTGCTCATGCACTACTTCAAGTTTCCACTTTCATTTTTGTATTGCTTTTATCATCAGAACCTAATAACCTAGCACGTACAATTAAAAACTAGACAATATCTCTTTGAAACTTTTTTTTTCCTTGTTTTCAATTTTCTGATGTCAAAAGGAAAAGGAAAGGAAAAAAGAAATGTCAAATTTTGTGTGAACCAGAGAGTCATCAAATGCTGATGGGTCCTAGCCTATCTTGAAGAAAAAGCATAAATAAAATGTATACATGAAATGATTGCTATGAAGGCAGGAGTCTCAAATGCTACATGAAAAAACTCTCTAAATGTGGGCCTAAAATTGCCTGTGTCCCTTCATTGTGGAATTTGCTTTCTTTTGACATGTTATTCTTTCGGCCAAATTTATTCAACTTTTTTTTTTATAAATAATATATTCAACTTTTCTATTACCTTCATCTTCTATGGTTTTATGTACATATATAGAGAGAAATTATCAGATGTGGGATTCTTGTAGGTTTTTTCGTGTGAGATTGACTATATAACATTACAAAATGATCATATCATTATGTATCGTTACATAGCCCATTTTATAACTATGTATTATAATATTACATAGTTGATCCCGTATAAAAAAATGGTTGGATCCTTACTCTAGACTCTCTCTTTTTTTGATAGGAAATAAGGACTATATATATATTTGAAAGACAATATATATTTCAAATATATTTCTTGATATTTAATTAGAATACAATTAAATTTTAATTTGTCTCAATCCCTTTATTTAAAGGAGGTTTCTATTAAATTCTCTAAAATCTCTTTAAAAAATAATGATATTGTTTTTGGAAAAAAATAACTTATAAGGAATTTTAGAATAATGTCAATGGGGTTTGATTAGTGGCTTTAATTTCATTTTGGAATATCAGTAGATGCTAATTTCTGTTTGGAAAAGGGTGAAAAACTGAACAAGAAAGTCTTTTCAACTGATGTAACTGGATTGATAACATGTCTTGTTACAAGAAGAAACTTTAAGGGTTCGTTTGGTACGCCACAATGTATTATATTAGGAGTACTTTAAAATGTATTAAAATAATACAATACAATGTTTGGTTTGTTTTGTACTGTTTACTGTATTATATTATTTAATAAATTTTAATTAATCTAATACGGTGTACATTTTAATTGATCTAATACGGTGGATGTCGTATTAGCTAATACAGAGTAAAAATATTGTATTAGTTAATACAGTCTAATACAGTCTAATATAAAATATCATCAAACACGGTATTATATAAGAATAATACAGTCCAATCCAATATAATCTAATCCAATGCAATCCTTTATAATCCAATACGGTACAATTTAGCATACCAAATGAGCCCTAAGTACATGTTTGTTATTATGTATCGTATTGTATTAGGGGTTTAAAATGTAATAGAATAATACAATATCATGTTTAGTTTGTTTTTCACTGTTCACTTTATTATATTAACTAATACATTTTAATCGGTCTTATAAGGTGGATGTCGTATTAGCTAATAGAGACATAAATTGTATTAGTTAATATAGTCTAATACAAAATATCACTAAATACATGATTGTATATATAGTGTACCAAACGAGCCCCAAATCATTTAGAAGACTTACTATGGACCGGTGGTTTACTCATACAAATTTACAAATGTAGCATTAAAATCTCACAAATATGATATATTTATGAGTGACGATATTTGCACCTCTCAGAAACTATATGTACACCCCCAAATTAGTATGTTAAAATCCAATAATACCCTTTAGTAAAATTACCAATAAGACTAAATAATTTGTAAGTATATCCAACAATAATTATTAATCAGTTTCCAATTTTAATATTTTGTGAAAAAAAAAAAAAAAGTTTCCTTTTAATGATTTGATTTTGATATTAACATACATCATTAAAAATTCTTTCCATTTCCTTAAACCCTAGATTCTCTTTTAAAATATAAAATTAAATATATTTTCAATTTCTTTAAAGGAAATACAAATTGACTACCAGAGAATGAATCAAAAAATTTCAAAAATGATTGTAAGAAAACAAGTTTTAAATTATTTTTATTAGAAGAACAAAATCATTATAAATTGTTTTCTCTATAATATTTGTTTTTTTTTTTTTTTATTTCAAACACGCTTTAGACATTTTTTTTGTTATCAATATTAGTTGTTCTTCAATTTCATTAAATACTTTTCTACTTTCAAATCAAATGATACATGACATAAACCTTGCATCCCTAAAACTTTTACAAACAGAAAATGGATCTTCAACCAGCTCAAATTATAGTGATTTTGTTGATAGAAAATAGTTAAGAAGAAATTGAGAGAACTGCTTGACATGTGGAGAGAGAAAAATAAATAAAGAAAAATGGAGTTTGATTTTGTGAAAGGAAAACATGGAAGATAAAAAGAAGTAAGGGAAGAGAAAGAACAATGATAGATTTGTTTTTTAAAGAACAGTGATATAATTTATTTTTATTTTTTTGAAATAGTAGTGACAGAATTAAAAGAATTAAAGATAATAACAAAATTTTAAATAATAATAAAGTTGATTAAATAACATAATAATATATGTAGGTGGTGTGTGCTTACAAAAATACGATACAATACAATATAATTAATGAAAAGATATTTTTGGCATTAAGTGGGGTTTATTTATAAACTATAAATTTTTTTAAAATTTCGATGAATATGATTACGAAAGAGGTGTACAAACAGTTTTTAAGAAGTGTCATTATCGCCACTCTATATTTATAAACTTCACAATTATAACTTTCAAAACCTCATCTAACAGTTGTACTTGTCCAGACCTTCTAATTGCATAATATTAGTAAACAACTAACCTAAAAGTTAAATTTTTACGAAAGGGCCGGACAGTAGTATTTAAATAGGATTGGCAAAATATGGATTCAGATCCAATCCAGAACCAGATCCACGAAAATACCCATAAAAAATGAAAGAGTCTAATACATTGGAATCGAGCATTTTTGCTAACCTTATATTTAAGCACTATAACACATTCCTCCATGTGCAAAACCAATGAGCTTGCCATGTGACTCGAACCCAAATACAAGCACACAATAAATTCAAATATAAGCATCGGGACTACATCCCATGACTCCACGATATATCCAACATGCTTAAATGCTTAAAATGTTAGGAATTGAACAACTATAAATATAAGCATTCGAACGTATAGTAGCTGGGGATTAGGATCCTCTCTTGTCATTTTTTTTCCTTAGCTCTTTCAAAGAGATGATGACATCTGGCAGAGTGTAACTTCAATGGGTAAGATTAAATTTCGCTTTGCTCTCTCGTCCACTCAATGAAACGCACCCTTTTTGGATATTATTTTTTCTCTCCTCCCACTCTATTTGTTTGTTCGTTTTCATCACCCTCTTTCTCTCAATTTTTTTGCACTCTATCTCTAAAATGATGTGATTCACCACTCATTTTGCACTCTCTTTCACCACTCTCTCTCTCTCTCTCTCAATATTATTATTATTATTATTTCACAAAATCATCTATAATAACAAGTTTGTTCAACTTAAAAAAAAAAAAAAAAAAAAAAAAAGTTTGTTCCGTAAATCTATAAATCAAAAATCTCTTATAATAACATTGAAATGGAAACAATTTTGTCAATAATAAAAAAAAAGTGAATCAAAGCATTAGAGAGAGAGTGTGTGTGTTTAAGAGATTATAGAGATAAATGAAACCTAGAGCTGACCACGGTTCCGGTAAACCGTCGGTTTTGTCCGCGGTTTAACGGAACCGGATGGAACAAACCCGAACCGGAACCGGAATCGGAAACCTGAACCAAAACCGACGGTTTGGAAACCGGTTGGAAACTGATGGTTCCGGTTTCGGTTTCGGTTTGGGATTCCTCCAAACCGGCCAAAACCGGCAGTTTATTAAAAAAAAAAAATCAACAAATAAGAAGTTGCCATGTGGCACTTTTTTTTTTTTTTTTTTGAAAAATCGCCCGAAACCGAAACCGAAACCGTATCCAAACCGCCGGTTTTGAAACCGAAACCGCCAAACCGGTGGTTCCGGTTTCGGTTTTGGTTTTAGTTTTAGGTGGCCACCAAACCGAAACCAGCGGTTTCGAACTGAAACCGAAACTGAACCGAATCGGTGCCACCTCTTATTGAAACCAAACCTGACTCTTAGAGCCAAAAAGTCCTAAACTTTTTGAATAAAAAACAAACAATGTATGAGGATGAATTATTTATGTTGAAAGGTATTTGATATAATGTCTGAATAAGATTAATTAGAATTGTTTATAATTTTACATCATTACTGTTCTTAAAATAAATTGATTTTGTTAGAGAATTTAATCTTGATTTATGTATTTTGATGATTTAAGATATTTATGGAATTATGAATATACATATTTGTGAAATATAGCCTAAATAAATATTGATTGATTTCAAAAATTAGCCTTAAGGTCTATAGTATGGGATAGTTGCGGCATCCTCATGCCAAATAGGATGAGGTAGTATGATAGGACCCGCCTGACTCTTATCTTGAGTATGAAAGAATCATGTGAAAATCTTATCTTTTTTTTTTTTCTTTCTCCAGTGGGTTTGAGTTTGAGATTTACAACTCAAACGTCTACGTACCCTATATTCAATAAAGATCAAAGCCCTCATAGTTCATTTAACTTTATACTTACCAACAAAAATACAATCTGAAAATTAATAGCTATAGAAATTTTTTCTCAATTTCTTTTTGAATTCTGTATTTCTTAGGTTAAACTTAATATATATATAACACATTTCTCTATCTCTTTCTAAATTTTGCACCTCTTCCTGAAATAAATCTAGTCTATAGAAAACTATCATGTATCTAATTTTATATCTCATTCTGAAACTGTATCTCTACCTGAAACTAATCAGGATATAATCTATAATCTAAATCTGATATATAATTCAAGCCGATAACTAACTAATTTTCTTTTGTAAATAAAACTCATTTTTCTGTATATACTATATAATATACTAAAACATTTTTCTGAAAGCTTTTCTCTAATGATCATAATCAGTATATATATATAATATGAAAACTCTTTTCCAAACCAATATCCAGGGAAATATCTCACGTACGTGGCAAAGGATCTCAATGCACACGCAGAGTAAGGGAAAATACATAATCTCACATACATGATACATGTCAATATCTGATCGATCGTGCAGAGTGATATTTGAATATATATATATATATATAATCTCACATACACATCGATATCTGATCGAACGTGCAGAGTAATCTCACATACATGGCGATATACTACATATGCAGAGTAATAATCTCACATACACGTGCAGAGAAGCCCCAAAGGCTTATAATCTGAATCTGATACTAGAGGGTATACATTTGATATCTTAATATCTCTTTATAAATATTTTTCTCAAAAGATGCATAAATATTCTTTTCTTTTATGAAAATCTCATAAATAATTAGGATATGAAAATCTTTCTGAAAATCTAGTAATCTGTCTGAAAATCTAGAAATTCTGTCTCAAAATAATTATATTATTCTTCTTCGTAAAATCTTATTCTATAAATCTAATTCTGAATTTTAAACATCTAAACATTTCTTAAATCATATCTAATCATCTGAAAATCTGTTTTCTAAATAAATGAAAAAATCATTTATTTCTAATAATTCTCTAAATACTTAATCTAACATATAATTCTAAAATAAATAACTTTTAAATAAAAGTATCCACTCACAGAACTCTGAAATTTCTTTAGAATAAATGAAATGAAAACCCTTACTTTGTTTCATTGATATGGCATATGTTATATACAAAATACAATGAAATGAAAACCCTTACTTTGTTTCATTGATATGGCATATGTTATATACAAAATACAGGTCATCTTATATGGAACTTACATGATTCTAGGAACCAGAATAAAAAGGAAAACAATTAAGCAAACAATGCTAGCTGTTTTGATTTGATAAAGATTGGTGTTGACCACCGTTTGAGATGTTGGTAATAACATCATTATTCCTCCCATGATTCTTGTCATTTTGTTCCTTGAAATCCTCCTCATCAATTTCTTTAATTTTGACAGTAGTATTAGTTGTTGTATTGCCATGATTTGCACCATCAATGTGATCCTTGAAATCATCCTCATCAATTTCTTTAATTTTGACAGCAGTATTAGTTGCAGTGTTGCCATGATTTGCACCATCAATGTGATCCACGATCACAGGAAAATTATTTCCTTTAACACGCTCCTTCAAGTTGGAGTGGGAATGAATATGAACACCCAACTTGCTTTGAAATGTAGTAAAAGCACCCTTAGGCAACGGTTTTGTGAAAATATCTGCTGGCTAAGAAGAAGTCGAAATGTACTGAGTTACAAGTGTTCCCATAGGAACTTTTTCACGGACAAAATGGTAGTCAAGTTCAATGTGCTTTGAGCGAGCATGAAACATCGGATTTATGGACATATGTAGGGCACTGATATTATCGCAGAACAATTAAGGAGGTTGTGGAAGTGAAACAGCAAGATCTCGTAATAGAAATGTTAACCAAGTGATTTCAGCCGTTATGGAGGCCATAGAGCGATATTCAGCTTCAGAGCTAGATCGAGAGACAATTGGTTGTTTCTTAGAGCTCCAAGAAATACAATTAGCTCAAAGATAAACACAATAACTTGTGGTGCTTCTTCGTGTTGTAGGACAGTCGGCATCACTAAAGCCATAAAGAGAGATGGGACTTTGAGAAAGATATCTTAAGCCAAAATTTTGAGTACCCTTGAGATATCTCAAAATTCTTTTGACAGCTTGCAAATGGACCAAAGTAGGATTGCTAAAATTCTGACATACCCGATTAACTGCATAAATTATATCGGGTCTTGTAAAAGTGAGATATTGCAAAGCCCCAACGATACTTTGAAAAACAAAAGGATCCATCGGATCATCATCAGACGATGTAGGCTTCACTTTGATGGCCATAGGAGTGGCATTTGAAGTACTTTCAAGCATCTGAGTTCTCTTAAGAAGGTTTTGTGTATATTTGTGTTGTGTAAGAAAGACACCTCTAGAAAAGAACTTGAGTTCCACACCAAGAAAGTAATGCAAACCACCGAGATCTTTTATTGCAAATTCATGACCAAGTTGAGCAATCAATTGAGAGATAAACCCATCATTGTTGGCTGCAAGAAGAACATCATCCACATACACGAGAAGAATTGCAGTAACATTAGTGGTATGATAAATAAACAAAGAGGAGTCTGCTTTGCTGCAATAAAAACCAAGATGAAGCAAAAATTGTGAGAGTCGATCAAACCAAGCACGTGGTGCTTGTTTCAATCCATACAATGACTTTTTCAATAAGCAAACATGATCTGATAAAGTGGGATTAATAAAACCCGGTGGCTGCTCCATGTAAACAGCTTCCTTAAGGTTCCCATGCAAGAACGCATTTTTGATGTCAAGTTGTCTCATAGTCCAGCCAAGAGAGAGAGAGAGAGAGCTATAACAAGGCGAATAGTAGTTGGTTTGACTACTGGACTGAAAGTTTCATCATAATCTATACCAGGCACTTGAGTAAACCCCTTTGCGACTAGTCGTGCTTTGAACCGATCAATGGAACCATCTTCTTTTGTTTTAAGACGATATACCCACTTTGAACCCACAATGTTAACATTCTTTGGTCAAGGTACAAGCTGCCACGTATTATTGTCATGAAGTGCTTACAACTCTTCTTCCATTGCTGCAGTCCACCTAGAGTCTTTGAGAGCTGATCGAAGGGTCTTTGGCTCCAGTGGTAAGGAGCTAGACTGTTCATTAGTTGCAAGTGCCACATAGTCATTGAGATACGCTAGACGACGTCGAATACGAACTTGAGGAGACAAGTGTGAATCTTGATTATTGAGGTCTTTTGTATGGGACTAACTTCCTGCATAGAATTTTCTTCATCCATAAGAGCTGCATCAGTTTTTGTACTTGACAAGTCAATAAATAATTCTCTAGGCAATGGACTTGGTTGTTGAGAGATGACAGGTGCTGCAACAGTTTCTGTTGTTGGCAAGTCCACAAATAATTCTCCAGGCAATGGACTTGGTTGTTGAGAGATGACAGGTCCTACAACAGTTTCTGATGTTGGCAAGTCCACAAATAATTCTCCAGGCAATTGACTTGGTTGTTGGGAGATGACAGGTGGTGTTGGAGATTTGGAATTGCTTGATAAGGTAATTGGTGATTTTTGTGCAAGATCTTCAATTGAGGAAGAATCGATATTATTGCTCGGAAATGATTGTCCTGTTGAATTAATGGTCTCCAGATTTTGTGGAATAAAACCTACAAAAGTTTTGTTAGAAATTTCAATAGAATCAATATCACAACATCCTGAAGATTTTGTTGTGCGAGAATCTTCCAAAACAGATGTATTAATTTTTGATAAATTTCCTTTTTCTTGAATTGCAGGCAGCTTGAATTTGTCGCCAATCCATTCATCTAGTGGAGGAAATTCTGACAACAGGAACGAAGAAGAATTTGCAGTGACTGGTTTTGGTTTATATGGAAGATTTTCTTCATCAAATACAACATGTCGCGAAATATAAACTCTTCTTGTTGTTGGCTCCAAACAACGATAACCCTTGTGAATTGGCTATATCCAATAAAAACACATGGATAGGTTTTCTTGGCAAACTTGGACCCGTTTTGATATCGTAGTGAAGGAAAGCAACGACACCCTATCACCCGCAAGCCATTGTAATCAGGTTGTCGCTTGTAAAGTTTGAAGTAAGGACTTTCGTTTTGTAACACTGAGGAGGGTAAACGATTAATTAAATAGGTAGCAGTGAGGAAAATTTCAGCCCAGAGTGATAGAGGCAAATTTCCATGAAAAAGCATCGTTAACCCTGTTTCAACTATATGGCGATGTTTCCGTTCTGCAACGCCATTCTGTTCAGGAGTTCCTGGGCAAGAGACATGCAATTCAATCCCTGAATTTTGTAAATGATCAATAAATACATTAGAGCTAAATTCCCCTCCACCATCACACTGGAAAATTTTTATTTGACGATCAAACTGATTTTCAACGAGTTTCTGAAACTTGAGAAAGTGATCATAAAATTCAGACTTTCGTTTTAAAGGAAATATCCATGTGAATCGCGAATAATCATCAACAAAAAGTGTATAAAAACGAAAGCTCTGATTTGAAGACAACGGTGCTGGACCCCAAAGATCACAATGTATCTTTTCAAGAGGAAACTCGGAAATTTTATTTGATTTATTAAAAGGCAATTTACATCTCTTTCCCATTTGACAACTAGCACATAAGGAGGGTTGAGTTATCCAATGGGTGACATCAATAGCTTTCTTTTCCTTCAACAAAGACAATAACCTTGAATGAGGATGGCCAAGCCGTTGATGCCAAATAGTGGAGGTTGTACTGCCTTGTCTTATTGCACTTAAAGCCTCTTGAAAAACTCCATCCAATGCATATAGCTGCCCTTTCCTAAGCCCCCTCGCAACAGTCCTTTGATTTTGGTCCTTAACAATAAAACCAGAGGAAGTGAACTCAAAAGAACAAGAATTATCTTTAGTAAATTTCCCAACAGATGATAGGTTCTTTTTCAAGTCAGGCACCACAAGCACATCTTTCAAATTTAATTTTCCCTCTTTTGTATTAACACAAGCATCACCAATATGAGAAATAGATAAACCATTGCCATCTCCAACATAAATCATATCATTACCTCTATATGGTTCAATATAGGATAATTTACCTGCATCATTTATCATGTGCGCGGTAGCTCCAGAATCAGCGTAAAATGAATCATCGTTTGAATAATGAAGGTTGAGTGTAGCTAGAGCTTGAGGAAAATCATTGGATTGGTAGGAATAATCAAACCTGTACCAACAATCAATTGCAACATGATTCGATCTCCCACAAATTTGACAACCAGGTTAGCCATCAGCATTATTTTGATGTTGTAGTGGCTGTTGAGCAGAATTCTCTTCTTTTGATGATGGCCTTGTATTGTTATTTGATGATCCAGCATTTGGGTGAGAATTTTGTCCAGCATTTTGGGAGTTGTATCTCCCGGCTGGAGTAAAACCTCTACCACGTGAGTTAAAGTTCCCTCTGCCGCCACGACCATTTCGACCACGACCCCTTTGGCCAAAATAGGCTTGTGCGTGTTCCATGTACGTCTTTTCCTCTTTTTTATGTGCTAGTACGGCTTGTTCATGACCTTGTAAAGCCAACACAAACTGACTGAAAGAAAGGTATGGAGGTTTGGTAAGCATGGCTGTTCGAAAATCCATATATTTTTGACCCAAGCCATGAGCGAACTGGAAGACTTTGTCACCGTCTGAAACTGGCTTCTTGATGGCAGCGAGGTTATCACAAATAGATTTGAATTCTTTCAAGTATTCATCAAGGGATTTTGACCCTTTTCTGATACTTATCAACATATTCTTCAAAAGTCCTTCCTTTTCCACGGTTACGAGAAGTAATTGTTCTTCAATGGAAGTCCAAATCTTGTAGGCGGTATCGGCATCGCTGTAGATCAAACTCATTACTTCTTCCTTCATGGTTCCAAGAAGCCATGATGAAAGTAGTCCATCGTTGTTGATCCAAGACTGGTACAATTGATTAGGACTTTTATTGCCCTTGTCATCTTCAATTTCCTCTGCTGGTTTCTCACCACTGCTAAGGTGATGATACAGACCAAGATTGCGGATTAAATGAGTGACTTGGGAACGCCATAGGAGAAGATTCGATGTGCTGAGCTTGACTGAAACTATGCTAGAGCACTAGTGGAAGACTTGAATGTTGAGTTCGGGTTCTTTGGTGTTTTTGGTGTTGTTGGAAGTGGAAGACATGGTTTCAAGGCTTGCAGGTTTTGGCTCTGATACCATGAAATTTCTTTAGAATAAATGAAATGAAAACCCTTACTTTGTTTCATTGATATGGCATATGTTATATGTTGGAAAATTTTGTGATAAACTCTTAATTTGAGAGGACAAATTGAGTATGATTAATTCCATAAAAATGGAAAATTAAAGTGTATTCGAATTCTCCTCCGTGAGAGCTTCGAAATGGTATACTCAAACTCACAAAATGGTTAATGGGTGAATGAGAAATTGAGTCTCATGGTAAGCCAAAAATGTGGTGAACAATGGCACATCCCACATTGGCTAGGGAAGAAACTTATGTGTAGTATATAAGTAAATGTGAGATAGGAGCTATCAACATGTGTGTGGCATAGAGGCTCTCTCTTGCGCGCGCAGGGGGGGGGGGTGCAAATCATGGACCTTGAACCTTCGAATGCACGACTCGTGTGTGGGCGCGTCCTGCGTACACGAATGCCGCTCTGATTGGACCGTGAGAGTCCAGTTGACTTTTTGCCACTTCCCTAAGTCAACGTTTTTGTGTAAATAATAAGGAAAGCTTTTATTGTTTGGATTCCGATATTCTTGCTTGATCACCAAGAATATAAAATCGGGTTTTTAATTATTATTTAATTAAATAATTTTCCTTATTAAAGGCTTATGAACCAAGAGCCAAGAATCGTATACAAGAAGCTTCAGTTTTGCTTACTCACCAAGAACTGGAATTGTATCCAAGAAGCTTTCATCTTATTCACCAAGCACTAAGTGTAGTGTTAAAGAAGATTCTTGGTGATCAAGCAAGAAAATTCTTGTAATGTGAAAAGAACACATAGTTGCAGTGTTGCCATGATTTGCACCATCAATGTGATCCATGATCACAGGAAAATTATTTCCTTTAACAAACTCTTGTGCTCAAATCTGGTATGGGATTAATTTCCCTCCTGGATTCTTCACTTTCTGGATCCATCATGCACATATCTCCAGCTGCACCATTTCTTTCTCTATCTCTCACGCACATAGACCAGGTCTGGTCTCTCTCACTCTCTTTATTTTTTTCCCCTCTCTTCTCTCACTTATATCTCCTTCTTTTATTTCTCCTTTTTTTTTATTATTATTAATACTTAACTCACACATGTACTTGGCAGTTGCCACCTATCAATATCATCACACACACTAGCCACCTCACACCTCCCAAATGATGGCACCGCTTCAACACTTTTATATATATATACAATAATGTTAAACATCCCACCTAAAATCCCACCCTTTTCATCCCACTACATGTGGCTCGTGAGGTGTCAAATTGTGAGTGGATACACATTAATGATGATTTATCTCATCTATCTCATGTATCCACTCACAATTTGACACCTCACATGCCACATGTAGTGGGATGAAAAAAACAGGATTTTAGATGGGATGTGTAGCATTACTGATATATATATATATAATAACCTGACTTCAAAAATGAATCTCTCACATTTGGGCTTGGGCTTTTGGGCCTATCTAACTAGATCTTAGATCATGTGTTTAGGCTTGGATATAGGGCTTGGAAAAAATTGTCTGGGACTGGACCTTACGTAGTACCCTTATTTTGTGGTACTTGTTATTCTTCTCATGCCAAATAGGATGAGATAATACCTTTGTTATGTGGTACTTGTACGCCCTTGTGTGTATGGCGGTGGAAGTTAGGGCATTACCCCTTGATATAATGCTGCGGGTCAGGGTGTAACCCTTGGTGCCCCATTGAACAATCCTATAAAATATAATGTAAGGTAATTATTGAAACATAATGATTGATGTATTTCTATTTTGTACAATGACATCAAAAGAATTATATTTGGTATTTGATTAATATACTATTGTTATTCTGAAAATAGATTTATAAAGATAAATCTATTAGATATGGTTTAAGAAATGTATTGAATGTAGTTTTATTAAATTATATATGGATATTGGTGTTTACAGTTGATTTATTAGTAATGAACTACCAGGGCTTTGATCCTTATTGAGTATAAGGTACATAGGTGTTTGGTTATAAATCTCAAACTCAAGCTCAAAGGAAATTGTTAAATAAGTATACTATAGGTTATGCATATATATATATATATAGGGTGAACTGCATAAATAACCAAAAAATTAGTGAGTTTATTGTTTTTGTCCATAATTATTGTTTTTATTGTTTTTGTCAAAATATCCACTTTTGGGACTGAATTACCCTTCAGTAAAAAAGAATTTAAAAAGAAAACAAAATTAAAAAACAAATGAAACAGAAAAACAAAAGTAAAAGAAAAGTTGAAAAGCCAAAGAGAAAGTGAAACCTAAATAGGAGACCAGTTCCGGCGAGCAACCAATTCCGACGAGCAACCAGTTTCGGCGAGCACCAAGTTCCGGCGACGACCAAGACAACGAAGACCCGACCACGACGACGGTTCACACGGAGGGACGATCAAGACACGACCTCAACCTGACCCCGACGAGCAAGGCGACGACGGTGAAGACGAACGAGTGCCCCAACCCGGTTTGATTTCTGCCCGACTGTGATTCGACCCCGACATTAATTCCACGACGACATTGAAACGAAAAGGTTTGGACTTGTGCATTATTTTTTTTTAGGGTTTATCCTTTATATTTGTATTTTTGGTTGCATTTGTGCATTTCAGATTTGAATTGGATTACGACTTTGAATTCGAATATTATTTCGATCTAGATTTGGATTTGAGTTGATTTCGATTTGGAATATGATTTTGATTTTGATTTTGATTTGAAATATAGTTGTTTTTATTTATTTATTTATTTATTTTTGGTTTCCTCGTTTTGTTTAATGCAAGGGTGTGTTAGGGTTCTTGGTCTTTTGGTTTTGCTGGCATATGAGAATAGACCCAGATCTGAGAAAATTGTTTGTAGGTTAGGTTTGGAAGTTGAGGGGAACTGGTGTGTTTAATTGAATATAACTGGTGTGTTTAATTGAATTGAATTGAACTGGTGTGTTTAATTGAATATAACTGGTGTGTTTAATTGAATATAACTGGTATGTTTAATTGAATTGCAATGGTGTGTTTAATTGAATATAACTGGTGTGTTTAATTGAATTGAACTGGTGTGTTTAATTGAATTGAACTGGTGTGTTTAATTGAATATAACTGGTGTGTTTAATTGATTGAACTGGTGTGTTTAATTGAATTGCACTGGTGTGTTTAATTGAATTGAACTGGTGTGTTTAATATAAATGAACTGGTGTGTTTAATTGATTGAACTGGTGTGTTTAATTGAATTGCACTGGTGTGTTTAATTGAATTGCACTGGTGTGTTTAATTGAATTGAACTGGTGTGTTTAATATAATTGAACTGGTGTGTTTAATTGAATTGCACTGGTGTGTTTAATTGAATATAACTGGTGTGTTTAATTGAATTGGACTGATGTGTTTAATTGAATATAACTGGTGTGTTTAATTGAATTGCACCGGTGTGTTTAATTGAATTGCACCGGTGTGTTTAATTGAATTGCAATGGTGTGTTTAATTGAATTGAATTGAACTGGTGTGTTTAATTAAATATAACCGGTGTGTTTAAATGGGCATGAGTGGTGTGTTTAATTTTTTGAACTGGTGTGTTTAATTGGGTTGTGAACTGGTGTGTTTAAATGTTTTGAACTGGTGTGTTTAATTTTGTCAATTGGTGTGTTTAAATGTTGTGAACTGGTGTGTTTAATTTTTCTGAAGTGATGTGTTTAAATGGGCATGAGTGGTGTGTTTAATTGTTGTGAACTTGTGTGTTTAAATGGGCATGAGTGATGTGTTTAAATAGGCATGAGTGTTGTGTTTAATATTTATTTACTGGTGTTGATTGTTAATTGAACCCAAGTTATTGAATTGTGCAGATGGAAAACATCGATTATGACAATTCTCTGAAGGTATAAAGGAATAAATGGAATCCACGAGCATTAATCAACGTCGGTTGTAAGTTGAAGAACTTACCTACGATAGAGGGTATCTTACGTGAGGAAGGGATGCACAATCAATTCATGACGAGTTGTTTCAAGCAATTCAGCAACTTCCCTACAAATTGGTTGTTTTCAGCTCAGATTGTGCACAGTTTACTGTTGAGGCAAATTACAGTAGATGGTGCAACAGAGAACGAGTTGTTTATGTCGGTAGGTGGGAAAAAGACAAGATTTGGATAGAGAGAATTTTGCATGGTTACCGGTCTACGTTTCGGCGAACTCTCAGACATCATAAACACGCCGTACGTGGGAAATGCAAACGGCATCCAGGAAAGGTATTGGCCTGGAGAAGAAGGCCGTGAATTGAAATTGTCCACAGTGTATGATCGGCTTTTAGCACGTAACTTTCAAGAGCCCGATGATGCGTTGAAGATGGCACTTGTGCTGATAGCAAACAATGTTTTGTTTGCTCAGCCATATGATAAAAAAGTCAGCAATTGGCTTTTTAATTTGGTTGATGATCTAGATGCTTTCAATTCTTTTGTTTGGGGCTCTTATGTATTCAAGATGACGATCCACTACATTAGGCATGGATTTCGATGGAAAAACAGGAAAAAAAACGAATGCCAAGGTCAGATACCGGTTATACGGATTCCCTTGGGCTATTGAGGTTAGTTCCGACTACTTTATTTCTTTATTTGCTTTTGGGTTGTATGTTAAAAGTTATTAAGTTTTATAGTTGTCTTATGTTGTCATTTTCAGGTATGGGCAATGGAGGCTATACAGAATTTGATCAATGAGTTTGGGGAGAGATTAGAACATACTTTGCCTAGGATAAGGCGTTGGACGATGCAGAAGAGGCCTCGTAATTTTGTCAAGAAGATGTTAGAGCTCGAAGCTAATATTCGAAGTGGGGAGGTGGGTTATTTGCATACACATATATATATTTATGAAATTGTTTACAATATCTTAGGCCTTTATTATTATGACATTATTGCAGGCTGAAGTGTTGGAGATATTGGAGGCAACGGATGATGAGTTGCAAAAAGATTACATGGTCGGAGTTGACTTTGATATGTCGGTGGGTCCACAATTCATACCTCCAGTGGAAATGGAAAAGGATGATGATGATGATGCTGATGATGCTGATGATGGGGGTGATGAGGATGATGGGGATGATGGTGATGGAGGTGATGGAGGTGATGGAGCACCAACACGAAAAACTGCAGTGAAGCGGAAGGCACCAAAAAAGAAGAAAAAGACATCTGTGAAGAAGAAGCAGAGGAAATCAGTCCCAATCACTATTCTTGATGAAGAAGATCCAATCCACTCTCCAACAACATATGCACGTACTGGTGAAGACTTTACGGCAGGCTATCCACCTACACCTCATGACCAGTTTACACCGGGGTATACACCTACCCCTCTTGAAGACACGCTATACCGAACTCCCCCACCGCATCGGACTCGGTTATCCTTTAAGCAACCTCCCCCACCTAAGGGTGGTGATAGGATCACTGAATTGTTGGAGGCAGTGAAGGCACTTCTGGATGAGACGGAACGCATTGTAAAACGGGAGGTGAAAGCACTGGTGTAGCAGTCGACCCGTGGTGAAAGCAACAAAGAGGTATTCAACTTTTGTTTAATGGTTATATGTTATATTGTTACATGTATTATTGGTGTGATATAGAAATGAAGAATAGCTGTGAATGTCATTATTGTGTGTTGTAGGCACCTTTGACCAATGTTACAGATCAGAGGTTGCATGTTGAGGAGGTGGGTATCTCGGCGGCGAAGGATGTGGCTCCCACTGCTGAGAAGGAGGTGGCTGGTTCAGTGCTTGCAAGTGGAGATACGATGTTCGGTTACGACTACGCAACAGAGGAGGATCGATTAATCCGAGTTAGGATGCGATCCACATATTGCAAGTCTCCATTTATTGATCCAACACGGGCATCTGAGGCCAAACGTGAAAGTGACAAGCGCAAATATGAGGCATTCAAGAAGAAACATAAAGTAGCTAGGTATGTTGTTGGAAATATAGGCTTTTTTAGATGTTGAGGTTTATTATGAACAAAATTGAAACGATTTCATGTTTATGTTCGGCGAAACGTTGGAACAGAGGAGTCCGTTGATCAGTCATTTTTCTTGGAATTAGAAGATCCGAAGAACTGGTTGTCCACTGACGTAAGTATAAATCTTGTTGATTGTAATTTTATCTTTGTGTATCTTTGTTTTCGTCATCGTGCATCCGTTGTTTGATACAGCACATTGATGCATACATGAGCTTATTGGCAAAATGGCGGGATTCGGACCCGGAAAACTTCAGACATAGCTTTGTTTTATTGTCTTCTGAACTTTATGTAAGTTTGAGAATTAACTTTATCGGCTATAATGTATGTATGATTTCAATTTTCATTGAGTCACAATTGTTGTTTGTTTCAGACAAAACTAAATGTGGAATGGAAAAGGATAATTGAAGCGGATGCTGAAGCTGAAACTTCATTAGATGCACTTGGTTACGAATGTCCGCGAGATTGGATTGAATACGGTTGTGGTGACAGACCGGGCTGGGGACAACCGTGGTGGTTGTATACACAAGTGAGTTCAGACAATTTCCTACTAGAAATTATTATTATTTTTACTCTATGTGACTGTGTACATATATTTTTAATCATAAGTATGCTGATTTGCAATTTCAATGCAGTTGTTGATTCCGTGTTGTGTTGGGGAACCCGATGGCCATTGGATTTTTTACAAGGTCGATCTACTTGACCGTCACATTTCCATATATGATTCGACTGGGGCAAAGAAAAAGAGCAATCATAAGGAGCGTTTCAAACAAGTGATGCCCCTTAGGCGACTTCTTCCTAGCATTATGAACAAATGTGGTTTCTATACAAATAGGAGCGAAATACCACGAGGAACTATTTTCAGTGTTGGCCGACAAATTATGCCGCAACAGGTCGACAATTGCAGCTGTGGAGTCTTTATTTGCAAGTATGTAGAGACCTCCATTACGAAGTTGGCTGATTGGAACTGGGGACAGAAGGATATGCCCAACTTCCGAAAAGATATTGCATTCAACATATATAACAATAGTGTTACATTTACGTCTCCCCTAGATTTGTAGATTTGTATATTTGTATACAGTCATTTATCCATTTTTGGGATGATGGTTTTGATGAATGGTTTTGAATGATGAAGTTTTATATGTTTATGAATTACAGTGGGAAAATGGGATAGGATAAAGGACTGTCTTTTGAAAATGGATAAAGATTAAATGTGAATGGTGAAATTAATTTCCAGTGGAAATTTGTTATTGAAATTCAGATTTGTAAGTATGGATTTGTTGTGTTTAACTGTTTACCACCGGTGTGTTTAATTGAATATAACTAGTGTGTTTAATTGAATAGAACGGGTGTGTTTAATTCAATAGAACTGGTGTGTTTAATTCAATTGAACTTGTGTGTTTAATTGAATTGCATTGGTGTGTTTAATTGAATTGCAATGGTGTGTTTAATTGAATTGAACGGGTGTGTTTAATTGAATTCAACTGGTGTGTTTAATTGAATTGAATTTGTGTGTTTAATTGAATTGCATTGGTGTGTTTAATTGAATATAACTGGTGTGTTTAATTGAATTTAACTGGTGTGTTTAATTGAATTCAACTGGTGTGTTTAATTGAATTGAACGGGTGTGTTTAATTGAATTCAACTGGTGTGTTTAATTGAATTAAATTGGTGTGTTTAATTGAATTGCATTAGTGTGTTTAATTGAATATAACTGGTGTGTTTAATTGAATATAACTGGTGTGTTTAATTGAATTCAACTGGTGTATTTAATTGCATTGAACTGGTGTGTTTAATTGAATTGAACTGGTGTGTTTAATTGAATATAACTGGTGTGTTTAATTGAATTCAACTGGTGTGTTTAATTGCATTGAACTGGTGTGTTTAATTGAATTGAACTGGTGTGTTTAATTGAATATAACTGGTGTGTTTAATTGAATTGAATTGAACTGGTGTGTTTAATTGAATTGCATTGGTGTGTTTAATTGAATATAACTGGTGTATTTAATTGAATTGCATTGGTGTGTTTAATTGAATTGCACTGGTGTGTTTAATTGAATATAACTGGTGTGTTTAATTCCGTTTATGCGTATTGCGTAACATGTACCGCGGGGATGGACATATGTAACTTCTGCTTCAATTTGCGGTACGTGTCGTCCATATGAACCGCGATCGTACCGCGGTAAACCAATATTGAATCTTCTGCCAATCTACGCAGTACGTTAGTGAAATTGAACCGCATAAAAGGCATGTTTCGTTGGAGCTGATGAGAGTTATTTAAACGACAGCGTTTTGGCCACGCAAGCATTTACCGCGGTACATATGCCTGGTCTCCTCTGCCAATGTACGCTATACGTTCGTGTATGCAAACCGCGTAAAAGGTTTGTTTCGTCGGATCCAGTTGAAGTTATCTAAATGCCGTCGTTTTGGCCATGCAAGCATATTCCGCGGTACGATTCCCCAATCTGAACCGCGTTCGTACCGCGTTACATTTATCTGGACTCCTCTGCCCATGTACGCGATACGAGCGTGCATGCGAACCGCGGAAAGGCTTGTTTCGTTGGAGCTGGTGCAGGTTATTTAAACGCCATCGTTTTGGCCAAGCAAGCATATTACGCGGTACGTTCATTGAAGCGTACCGCGTAATATGTGAAACTGACGATAAACACATCAGTTATGCGACTGACTCTTCAGTTCCCTAAGTTCCCTCGCTCTAAAAATTCAAAAATCCCTCTCAACAGAATTCCTCGAAGTCTCAATTGGTAAGTGTTTTCTCTCCCAAATCTCTTCTTTTCACATCCAATTGGGTTCCTACCCTATATTAATTCGTGATTGAAGCATGTTAGGGCATACATTTGTTCAAATTTTCATGTTAGGGTTTCGTTATTGGGGGTTTAGGTCGACCTTGATGAAATAGGTTAGGGGGTTTCGTTTTGGGGGGTTTGGCTTGACCTAGAACTGGTGTGGTTAGGGGGTTTCGTTTTTGGGGGTTTTGGTCGACCTTGATCAAATAGGTTAGGGGCTTCAATAACCAATTAGTCTTACTGTGGCAAATTGGATTGGATATTAGTCATAGGATTTCCATAATAGATACATTTCAACACAAATGGATTTCAACACTCAGATTTTTTTGATTTCTTTTGGTTTTATTGTGAATTTTGCAGTGGAAGTCTTCTTTTGTGAATTATAGCAGGAATTGTGTTCGATTGGTGGTGTTCTTTCGTGTTATACTGTAATTTTCATCTGTTCTGGTGAGATTTTTTCTTTCTCTTGGAGTTTTAATTAATTGTTTATGGTTACTTCATTTTCTATATGCTATTAACTTGGAAATAATTAACTTGCAAAATATCAGAGAGCATAGTTCAAGCATTGAAGGAAGATTACAAAGTATAAATTCCATTACTAATAATTGATATATATGTTCTTAATAAATAAATGTTATTGTTTAACATGACACACAATATTACAATGAATGATTGAGATAGTCAAGAAGAAAATGTGGATATAGATCTAAATGTGATATGATCATGTATGATCTAAATGTGAAGTTTTACGGTTTTACCTTTTTTTTTCTTAGAAGTTAGTGTCTCCTGAATATTCATACAAGAGATTGGATCATAGTCAGAAAATTTTGAAGGTCAGGCTTACTCAAGTTACAGAGCCCCTTGTGTTTTGTAAGAGAATATAGTTATTTATTTGGTATTGTTTTTAATATAAATTGTTGCTCTTTAATGCCTTTGTCTCAACTTTCTGTTTCCTTTTATGTTTGATTTGTTGAGCCTCGATAAAACTTTGCAAATCGGGTGTGTTTAATTTTTTTGCATGACCTTAACCGCTTAACGTGAGCGAGTTTCCAACTCGAGATTTATTGCACGACTGTATAAAATTCTTATCAGTTAGTATTCATATAAACATCAAATAGTTACTAGTAGGTGCATTGTTGGAATATATGTTTTGTTACTTTACAATTCTAATATGGAAAGACAAGGTTTTTCAGTTGTTATTTGTTAAAAGCCTTGGAGGAGTAAGAAAAGGGATAGAAAGTTAGTAGGGTGAGTGATATTCAATTATAACCACCACAACTAACTGCTTTTAGATGGATTAACAAACACTTGGGTTTAGCTTTTAGCTAATTTACCACTTGTGTTAATGTTTATCAACACAAACAATTGCTAAATGCTAACCATTAGATGCTCCTATAATCTTTAATATCTACCAAGAGGTCCAAGACCGACCAGCAAATTAAACTACACATAGTGGGTCCCCACCGTTTTGAGTTGAAGAAGAGGAACCGACTTGGGCTCCTATGTTTTTGTTAATCCGATCACCAAAGCCAAGTATGTCCACCGACCCATTAACGGCAGCAATGGGAAAATCAACAAATTCAACTACATGATATAAATTGGATCTGAACCAGTTATTCCTTGGGATTTTTAGTTGCACAAGGCATTAGGCAAAAATATCTTTCTTCTTTTCTTACTATTCTAAAACCAAGTGGTTCAATTCATTATGTTTTGACCAACTCAAATCAAGCCTCCTTTTTTTCACATGATATTGTGATTCTCTCATTTGCACCAAAAGTAAAAACTTGCAAGACAAGTGAAATCATGGGCTAAAAATCATGTATTAGTGTTAATTAATGTGTACATTGTAACTGCAGTATGATCATGTATGATGCATTGTAACTGCAGTATGATCATGTATGTATGTATAAATTTCAATTCAATACTAGTATACTACTTGACAGTTTTTCCATATATTTTATGTCGTTTGTCTGCCTAGTGTGTGTTTTCCAAGCGTCAAAGTTCAGCAAATGGGTAAAGCCCGTGCAAAGAAAACTACTCCTGCTGCAAAAAGGAGTGTTGGGTCAGGATCGCAGAATCGGCCAGAGTGTGTGAGAAACCGCGAATACTCTGCGAGGATGGCCAGGCTTAACGCGGCTCAGATCATTTTTGAAAGGGGCATTTATTTGGATGAACTGAAGCACACAAAGGTCCCGGAGATTGTGGTACAAAGAGGATGGGGAGATTTTGTAAAATCCCCGGGGATATCAAATACCACTCTTGTGAAGGAGTTTTATGCGAGCATGGACCCATAAAAATTGAGGAAAGACGGGCCAGTCTTGGTGAGAAACGTGGAGGTTAGGATTACAGCAGAGATGATCAATGACCACTTCAACACTTTGAATTATGTTGATATCAACAGGGGGTACACTGGTAACGATTTGTTGAAGCCAGCACTGGCCGCGGCGCTCCACGGGACAGAGGATGACCGTTGGTACAGCAAGCACGAGTTGAAGAAATCAAAGCTACCCCACTTGTTAGCTTTTTGGAATATTTTCCTCTCATTCTCCCTCCTGCCAGCACTCCACAGGACCACCTCAGGTGAGCATCAGGCTTCCATACTTTACTGTTTTTTGAAAGATACAAGGATAGACATAGGGCAGGTGATACAAAATGCCATCATTGATGCTGGAAGGATCAATGTGCGTCCAGATGCGAAGTTGAAGCCTATTATTTTCCCCAGCCTTATCACTACCCTTCTGAAAAAGGAAGGAGTGCCAGAGCTTAACACCGATGAGATAAGGTCAAACACAATGGGCGACCTAAATTTGAGATCTTGGCAGGACATTGCCATCAAGACAAAGGGGAATAAGAGAAATAGGACTAGCGGAGGTCAGTCCAGTGGCGCCGGGTCCGGTCCTGAGGACACACTCGCGGAGTTTGATTTTGAGTCTACTAATTGGGTTCTGATGATGAGGATGAGGACTATGACGGCGTTTTTGGTGGTTCCAAGCTGGACCAGATTTTATCTACGGTGAAGGAAATCAAGGAGCAAACCAAAAGGCTCCACAAGAGGATGGACTTGTTCGAGGCTGAGTTGCGACATCAGAGGGATGATGCAGCTGACATTAGGCAGGAATTACGCCTCAGACCGTATCATAGGAGGAGGCCAACCTCATCTGCTTGATTTTTACTACACAATCACATCTTTCAAAACTTCTGATTTTCACTCCACTATAGTAAGTTTCATTTACATTGTGGATGTTTTAGCTATTGTAGTTGATAAGTTGGATGTTATTGCCAGTTTAGTTCTAGTTTAATGTGTTACTTATCGTTTAATTATAAATGTTTGAGAAATATAAAATGCATAAATTCCCTATTGGTACCCTTTTGCATCCACACCACAAAACAAGTTCAATAAAACAAACTAAAATTGAAGATCTCATTGTGCATAACGTGTCCTTGCATTGCTTCAGGTATGATCCATCAGGAGTTTTACAACCTCAAAAACAAAATAGTTAAATATGTCACCAACTACTTCTTCCGTAACTTTTGGCGTCCATCCAGTGCCCTTCAAAATTGCTGTAAACATAGAAATATATTCATTAACAGGAAATTAAACATTTTTTTCAAATATGCCCTTCAAGTAGGAGCATACCTCATTCAACATCAATGTCTGGATCAGTAGGGTTATCATATGGCCGGGTTGGACACGTCCTTATGTTGTGTCCCTCTTGTCCACATGACTTGCACTTGCAACGTCGGCATGGTTGTGGATTCGTATGTGGGTCCGGAACATTTGTTAGCTGCTCCGCCGGGGGGTTTGGACAATTTTGTCTGTTGTGGCCAGATTTCTTGCATATGGTACAGTACCTAGTCCTACTACCATGCTCGCCTGCAGATGGAACTCTCTTCTTTCTCGGCCTACCGGCTTGAGGTCGCCACTCTGGTGGAAGAACAACTTCAGAACGTACTTCCTCAGGAGTATTCCATTCGGTTGGGTGTCCAATGGGAAAGATGAGACCAGAATAGCTTTCCAACCAGGTGCTAGTTTTGTAGAAATCAGAACTGAAGTCGACAAATTTTTTTTTTACAGTACCTACAAAGACAGTAAAACAAATATCGTTATGTTTAATCCTTATAAACAAATGCATATAAATATGTACGAGAATATATACCTTATAGCAGCTAATGCATGAGAACAAGGCAATAGGTCATTCTGAAATTCCCTACAACTACAAGTCTTCTCAGATAAGTTTACTAAGCCATCTTTCTCACCGTCCTTCACATTGAAATTGACATGATCTATTGGGCGCACCGTGTACTTATGTGATTTTTCATTCTTTTTCGTTAATTTCTCGGTAGCCCACCGGGACAGTTGTGTTGTATTTTTCAATGCGACTTCATGTCGTTCATGAAACCATTTTTGCATCATATCTCTAATGTACTCAACCAACGTTGTTATTGGCAGTTGACAAGCGTGCCGCAAACAATTGTTCATGCACTCAACGATGTTGGAAGTCATCCCCCGGTAACGCCTAACCGGACAGTAAGCACGAGACCATCTATGAGGCCCAACTCTCATTAGATATTCATAAGCTCGTTTGTTTACACGGCTCAACTCCTGCATCTTCTCCAAGAACTCTGATTGTCGATGTGCCCTTGAAGCTTCATGGAACAATTTGCATACAACGTGGCTTTTGAATCTGTTCTTCAAGTTCATGTTCATATGAAAACCACAAAGCCCATGTGTTATTTCAGGGTACTCTTTACCCATTGCTACCTTGATTGCAGGACTGCGATCGGAAATGATGATACAATTCGTAGGGCATCCTATTGCCTTTTTCAACTCCTTTAAAAACCAAGTCCATGAATCCTCGCATTCAACATCACCCCAACCATAAGCTAGAGGAAACACCTGGTTGTTTGCATCTTGGCACGCTGCAATAAACATGACACCGCCAAACTTACCCTTCAAATGAGTTGCATCTATACAAATTGCAGGTCGTATGGTAGTCTGAAACCCAACAATTGAAGCACTAAGAGCAATAAACAAATATTCGAATTGTTCATCACCATTTGTCTTAATTGCTGTTACAGTACCAGGATTCACAAGCTTCAATTGGTGGCAATATGCAGGCAACAATTGATATGAAAGATCGGGAGGACCAAAAATGTTTTCTTCGGCATGTTCTTTTGCCCTCAATGCCTTTGAATAGAGTAAACCAAGTCCATGTTCCACTTGCATATCAGACATGATTTCTTTTGGTTTCAAAGATCGACCACTAACTGCAAGTTTCGATGCAAGTATTTCACCAATAAGCCATGAGCTCGCTTGACGGTTACAGTTGTGCAACTCATCAATTGTACAACTATGTTCTTCCTCAAATTTCTGAACTATCCAATAATTTCCACCTTCCACCATCTTAGCTGCACGGAAATGAAATTTACACTCGGGATCCTTACAGCCAACTTCATATCTGACCTGGCTTGACCTTGTCACACGGATTTCAAAATTCTCCTTCAGCGCGTAACTTTGCAACGCTAACTTGACACCTTTTTTGGATTGGAACAGCCCACCTTTTGATAACCGGTTACATGAACTAGATTCCTCTGTTCTAACTACTTCGAAAGAGTTGTTTGAAGCTCCAGGAATTATCCAAGGTTGGGAGACTACAGTTTCGGACCGATGACCAACATTAATGGCATCATCTTCACATGTATCTGGATTTGGACCACCAAATACCGGTGGAAGAGATCTATTACGAGCACCCTCCGATGGATCCGAATCCATTCCATTATAATGTCCTGGCTCATCATTCACACCCTCACGACTTCCACCGTGACCAATATAATCTTCATCGAAATCATCTAATCCATACTCAGTATGGGGATTATAATCTGGGATCGATCGATCATCCTCGTCACAAGGTTCTGGCATCACTTCGTTAATGGTTGGGCCCTCAGAAATTACATAGTTCACACTCGGGGTTTCAATACCATGGTTTGTTGTTGGAATAGTACCCATAACGTTGTTGCTTCCACCAGGCAAACCAATTAAACACACCAAGGCAAACCAATTAAACACACCAAGGCTATCACATTAAACACACCAGGGAAAACCAATTAAACACACCAGGGCAATCACATTAAACACACCAACGAAAACCAATTAAACACACCAAGGCAAACCAATTAAACACACCAGGGCTATCACATTAAACACACCAAGGAAAACCAATTAAACACACCAAGGCAAACCAATTAAACACACCAGGGCTATCACATTAAACACACCAGGAAAAACCAATTAAACACACCAAGGCAAACCAATTAAACACACCAGGGAAAACCAATTAAACAAACCAAGGCAAACCAATTAAACACACCAAGGCTATCACATTAAACACACCAGGGAAAACCAATTACACACACCAAGGCTATCACATTAAACACACCAGGGCAATCACATTAAACACACCAGGGAAAACCAATTAAACATACCAAGGCAATCACATTAAACACACCAGGGTAATCACATTAAACACACCAGGGAAAACCAATTAAATACACCAAGGCTATCACATTAAACACACCAGGGAAAACCAATTAAACACACAAAGGCTATCACATTAAACACACCAGGGCAATCACATTAAACACACCAGGGAAAACCAATTAAACACACCAGGGCAAACCAATTAAACACACCAATGCTATCACATTAAACACATCAGGGTACATCACTTTAAACACACAAGGGCAAAACAATTAAACACACCAAACTAAACCATCTCCTTCAACCTTAGTTCATCATAACATCTGCATATTAAAAAAATTAAAATAGGGTTTCTAATACATAAAACATACCTCTAAAAGAAGGACCAGGAGCATCTTGATTCATTTTGAAAAAACAAAGTCGAAGCTAAATTTCTTAAATTTCAATTCGAATCCGTGATATTCAAAGCAAAATCTGAATCTCCTATACAGGTTTTGCAGTTTCTGAAGAAACGAAAATGGCTTTGCAGTTTCTGAACAAACGAAAATGGCTTTGCAGTTTCAACAATGATACAGATTGAAAAGAGAATTTTGAGCTCAATATTTTTCGGAAATAGGTCACCGGCGGTTGAAGATAAACGAAAATGGGAGACGGGAGACAGGACATTTGAAGAATTCAAGAGAAGAAAAATGTTCACAGAAAAAAATTGGTGACCGTGACAGAGGGAAGAGAGGGAAAAGAGTGACGGTGAGAGAGAGGGAAGAGAGTGACGGTGAGAGAGAGGGAAGAGAGTGAACTGTGAGATGAAAAAAAAAAGTAAAAGTAATAAATGTAATAAATAAGAGGCAGATGGGATTTTATGACAATTCAAATTAAAAGGAATAAATGAAGGGCATATAAGTCCTTACAGCCATATTGTTGACAAAAACAATATTAATAATAATAATTGACAAAAACAGTAAGAGCCCTTAATTTTTGATTAAAAAGCCCTATTTCCTCTATATATATATATAACCTTGCATATCTTACCGTGAAAGGAATGGTTTGTATATTGTTGTTTTATAGCAGTTTAAATCATAAGGAAATAATGAATTGTGAATTGGGTTTTTACCTTGAATGATGTTGGTGCAGCACCCTTGATTGGGGTGATGTTGGGTAATGAAGAATGACTATGTATTTATGTTTATTTACAGCTTAAAATTGATGTTTGATAGCTGTGGTGTATTTCATTTATAAAAATGCCAAAGTAAATTATATATATATATATATGGTATATAAGAACCTGATGCGAGACCAGAGAATTTTATTATTTCTAAATGGTTGTATAATCATATGGTTTTGAGTTGAGTTCATTGAACATAATGAATTTTGGTGGAAATTCTTCTTTGTCATTTGGAATTTATAAACGATTAAAATTTTAATTATTTGTAATTGAAGTTATGATTTGAAATTAATGCTATTAGGGCGTGTTTGGCAGCTGGGAATTGGATAGGATAGGATTATTTTTAATCCCTTTCCCATGTTTGGTGCCAACTTGGGATGAGATCATTTTTATCCCATCAAACCCATGAATCCCACCAATGTGGGATAAATGAATCCCACCAAAACAGATGAGATTCAAATGAATCTCATCTCTTCCTTCTCAACCACTGCTTCCTTCTTCTTCTTCGCCTTCCAACATCTCTTCCTCGCCGCTGCTTCTTTCTTCTTTCTTCTTTCTTCTTTCTTCTTTCTTCTTTCTTCGTCTTCGCCTTCCAACATCCCTTCCAAAATCAATTCAAGTTTCATTGATTTTCGAATTAGAACTCAAATTGATTTTTTGGGTTGATTTAGGGTTTAATAGAACGTTTGATTTTGTGGGTTGAATTCGAATTGGAACTCCATCTCGGCTTTGGGTGTTGTGGTGGTGGGTTGTGGTGGTGGTGGTCTACTGTGCTTGTGGTTGTGGTCGACTGTGTGATGATGCTAGGTTTGGGTAATTTCTGGGTTTGTGCTTGTGATGATGTTAGGTTTGTGCTTGTGGTGGTGGTCAACTGTGCATGATGATGGTGGTCAACTAATGCTTGTGACGGTGGGTGGTGGTCGACGGTTGCTAGTTGGGCTTGGGGGTGGGTTTTTAATTAATTAAAAAATATATATAATTTCCCTAATTTTAATCATATCTTGTGTTGCACCAAACACTAGATTACTTATTTTTAATCATATCCTGTGTTGCACCAAACATAGGATATCACTAAATTTTATCCTATCCAATCATATCCTATAAAAATTATCCTATCATATCCCGCGCACCAAACGTGCCCTTAAGTTATTAACTAACAGGTGAAAGGTTTTGGGAATACTTCAGGTATAGAGGAAACTCTATTAAAGTTTTATTAAAGACTGGTTTTACTGAGATTATGATGTATATGAGAGGAGAATCCTAGATTTACCGAGTTCACCATTTGGTTTTAATATTTTAATCACGTATCCGGATTTTAGGTGGTGACAACACGGAAGAATCCTGATCTGATAGTTGGACCATTAAATGATCCATCAACCAAAGAGCAGTTGTAAAATCCACCATTTATGATGCTTTTAAGTGGACCGGAGTGATCATAGAGTTGTCACACTTCCATTGGTACAAGGATCAACAATTCAACACCACAACTACTTGCAGTAAATAAAAGAGTAAAATAAATAAAATCACATTTTCAAAGTTTGGTAATCTGTCAACGTTGTCCAAATAGCAGCATAACACTAATAAGATTTTTGGTTTATGTATGAATCATATAATAAATATATTATCATTGAAATCAAACACATTCATCTATCATAGTCATAGAGAACACAGCTATCTATCCACATATCTAGAAAAAATATTTTTTTTTTGAAGCTTTTATCATTAGTTGGTTCGAACAGTGACTTAGAAGTCATTTGTTCAAACCCTAAGCTCGTTTATCTACCAATCGAACCAAGCCTCTGGAGGCGAATGAGATAATAATTTAATAACAGTACTCCAATGCTATTTGAAACTGAAGCAACTCAGTAGATAACTAGATATGCAGCTCTATGCCAAGCATTAAAAACATAAACAATAGTGGTGTATAAATTCAATAAAACCTAACAGTCTAATCGAGATATATATTTTCTAAACCGAGTCTTTGAGATTTCTCACCATTCACAAGCATCTTAAGAGCAGCTCTAAGTTCTGGTACTCCTTCCTCAAGGACATCACAAATTCGATACATAGGAACACCTTGTACTCTTCTTTCAAGTTCTTCGTACACTTTTTCGGTTCCTGCTTCATCGATTTTATTTGCATAATCCCTCCTAGAATTAAATCTATCTTTTCTACCATCTAATCCAGAAGATAGGTCAGAACCTTTGTGCCGCAGGAAAGCATGTCCAAGTCCACGATTTACGTGGGCAACCCTTTTAACACACACACACACACACAAAAATATTGAAAGAAGATTGTATTGATTGATAATTGATTTCCATACAAGTGATTCACTCTCTTCTCCTTCCACAGACACACGTTAAATCTCCCATAAAGAAAGCAGAAAATTCAGACACAAAACCACACTAGAGACACTGACTTTTAGGACATGGACATACAAACAACAAAAATCCCAGATGGATTTTCAAGCATACTTGGCCTTTTTTTTTTTTTTTTTATACAATAGAAGAGACCCTACTTTATCTTCTTCTTATTTAATATTAAACACCTCTATTTATGTTCCTTCATTTGCAGGTGCAAGGATCGCAGGTGCAGCTAGATCCACACTTGCAGCCGCCGTTCTCTGCTCCAAAGCTCATCTCAGACCCCTCATAGAACCTAAAACAAACAAACAAAAAAAAAAAAAAAACAAAAAAAACAAAAACACCCAATTCAAGATCATTTAAATTACAAAAACATTTATAAAACAGTTCGTTGAAAGACAAAATCTACTTACATCTTGACTGGGGCAACACCAGCGATCATGATCTGAGTGGTAGAGGTGGTCTCTGAGTAACCCAAGTTAGGGTACATACAGTTGCAGCCGCTGCCGCACTTGCAGTCGGAGCCGCATGAACAGTTTCCGTTAGAGCAAGACATTTTCTTTTGAAGATTGAGAGAAAAAAGTAACTGAATTCTCTCAAAAATCTGTGCTGGGACGAGTTTCAAGCACAGACCTAGACTGGGATTTATAATGTGGTATGTTTGAACTAGGATTCATCTGGGCCGTACACGTAACGCTTGATCAACCTCTCATTGTCACTATTTAATTTTTTATTTATTTACCATTATTGGCCCAATCACAATAAACAAAGTCTTGGAATATTAATTTAATAAATAATAATTATGTGATAATAAGTCATACATGATGTGATGATGATTGAGACCATTTTTTTTTTTCCATTGATTTTATTTTGTGTCATGTAATTATATTAAAAGTAAATAAATAAAAATGTAACAAAAATTTATTGACATGGGAATTAGATTGTTTTCATTTTTTCACACTTCAAAAGTTCAAATATATCTTTCAAAAAAAAAAAGTTCAAATATAATGATGTTATCAACAAATAATTTTGTAATAATGTATTTTAAAAAATAAAAATAAAAAAAAAACAAACAAACAAACAAATAATTTTGTATCATCACCCAACTTAGTTTGATGGTGAATGAGGCTCATTCAAATACATTTCAATTGGGCTTGAGACAGAAAATTTTGTTTGAAAGCTAATATACCAATTACAATATGTAAGGGGCCAAAATAAAAGTTTAATATATTTTATTTTATTCTTTAGGGGGTCACGGCTATCGGCCCCTCTTGCATCCACCTCTTCATTTCGAACCGTGTTTATAGCCGTTCATCTCACCATTTCCTGATAAACTACTAACCCTATAGTGTCGGATTCCGAAAAAAAATAATTGTACTAGATACTGAACTAAAAAAATTGTATTGGTTATTATCTGTACTACATTTTTGCTGTTACATTTACACTAGAATGAGATGGAAAAAGTAAATCGAAATAATCATTAAAAGACACTTGGGCATCTTGCCAATGTGGTCGGACTCTCCCCTGGGAGCCTCCACTACCACGGTTCAACGCCCAATGTGTGCTTGTATATATTTGATTATTTGTCCCCCTTGGCCATTAATCCCAAGGGTGGTTAGGTGTCCCACCAATTGTGGGTCTCTCTCCCCGCTTATGGGAGCTGTAATCCAGACTGCACTAGTAGAGTCCAATCTCGTCAAGTCCCGGTAGTTGTTGTATATTCAAAAATAAATAAATAAATAAATAAATAAATAAAAGAAATAATCATTAAAAGAATGAATGCAGAAAAAAAAGATTAGCACTATCAATGGTAAACTTAAAAGAATTCTTATTTTCATTATAAACTTATTGAAATCTTATCGTTTAAGACTTTTATATTAGTATACAAAATCTATACGATAAGTTCTTTTCGAGACAGACTTATATATTTATATAATCAATCAAAATATAAAATGATATCTACAAATTTGTTTGAAAACAATTGATGTGAAAGCTATAATTATAAAAATAATAAATTTTGCCTACTTGATAGAATGAAAAGTCTCTCTTAGATTAGGTGACTTGCACCTACTTTTGAGTTTCATCATGTACATTTTACAAGTATGTATAGAGAACTACCGGATGTCAGATCTCAAAAAATAAAAATATGAGAAATGGAAGAGGGAGACATAAACTATGGAGAAATTTTTTTTTATTTTTTTATTTTTATTTTTTTTGAAAGTGAAACCATGGAGAATCTTGCAAGTAAGCAAAATCAGCAATCAAGAAAATTGACCAAGTAAACAATTTTTTTTTTCTCTCAAAATCAATCAAAACTAAATAAAATCAATCATTTAAAAAAATAAAATAGAACTTCAACCTAGAAAGTTAAAAATCCACCGTTGAAGTTCTATGTTTTTTTTAATATTTTTTAAAATGGATGTGATTAACTGGTTGTGGAATTGATGGATTTGGGTTTTTATTTGTGGATTTGATTTTTGATTGTTGTTTAAGGATTTGAGTTTTGGTTTTTGTTTGAGGATTTGAGTTTTGGTTTTTGTTTGTTACGTTTATTTTTGGATTGTGTTTGGGGGCTGAGAAAATGAAAGAGAAAAAAAAATGATTGATTTTTTTTTCCTTGTCTTTTCTATTTCGTTTTTTAATTATTAATTTAAATAATAAAATAGGTAACTAGGGACACTTTAGTCATCGTGGGTTAAAATTGTGGTCAACGGTTAGAGTTAACAAAAGTCAACTAATGGCAAAGGACGTTTGTGCAATTATGGGTAAAAGTTCCATATGTATACAATTATGTCTAAAGTTACCATTGGTCTCATATTTTATTTTATTTCCTTAACAACAATATATGAAAAATTAATGTCAGTTTTAAATGTTTGCTGAGTCAACCTAAAAAATAGTTATGCAACAGACCATTTGAAAGTAGACGGTCACGTAGACAATGTCTAATATTTTTTTGTCACGTCAACTTGAAGTTGAATGTGCACGGTTGCATTGAAGACACAATTATTAACAGAACGTCTATTTATCCTATGTGGCATCTCTTTTTTTCACAAATGCCCTTATATATTTATATATTCAATCAAAATCTAAAATGTTATCGACAAATCTGTTTGAAAACAATTGATGGTGAAAGCTATAATTATCAAAATAATCAATTTTAACCACTTGATAGAATGAAAAGTCTCTCTTAGCTTAGGTGACGTGTACCTTCTTTCGAGTTTCACCATGTACATTTTACACGTATGTATGGAGACCGGAGAGCTATCGGATGTCAAATCTCAAAAAAATAAAAATCTGAGAAATGGGAGAGGGAGACACAAACTATGGAGAATTTTATTTTTGTTTGTTTTTGAAAGTGAAAGCAGGGAGAATCTTGCATCTAAGCAAAGCTAGCAAAAAGGAAATTTGACAATTGAAAATATCATATTCGGTGCCCTAATCAAATCCTAGCCATCAACTTTGGGAATATCGAAACCTTGTAGACCCTACTAGAAATTATTTACGATATTGAAAGAAAAAAAAAATTGTGAAGAATATCAAGTAAACAATAAATTATAATTATTTTTAAGGGTATTATCACTAAAGTCCCTACTTTTTTATAAATTGTCACCTATTTAAATGTCTTTGTCATATTAGTCACTTTAGTCCCTTATTTTTTCAAAATACATCACTTTAGTCCCTTATTTTTTCAAAATATATCACTTTAGTCCATTTGACCAAAAAACCAACAGTCAACTATAACAAAATGTGTAAAAATACAATTTTACCCTTTATTGTTATTTTTAAATTTTTTCTTTTAGTCCCTCTAGTTTCAATAATAACTGGTCAACCCCTAAAAAAAATTAAAATGTCTCCATCAAGGATAGAACCTTCAACCTTAAGGTTAAAAGTCACAAGCTTTAACCAACTAAGCTATTCTAGCTTATTATTGAAGGTTTGTTGATTTAAATGTATATATAGTTATATAATTTGTTTAAACTAATTTAAATCTGTTTATATAATTTAAAATAAACTCATATTTAATAATAATATATAAAAGCATATTTATGAAAATGAAAAAGAAAATAACAAACCAAAAGGAAACCCAGAAAATCAAAGCCTGTAACTTTTTTTTCTTTCTTTTTTTGGATTTTTTTGTTTTCAAAAAATATATTATTTCAATTTGATAAAAAAAAAAAAAAAAAAAAAAAAACCCAGAAAATCAAATCCCATAAATTGAAAATTTCCTCTCTTTTTTTTTTTTTTTTTCCTTTTTTTCCTTTTTGTTTTGTTATTTTTTTTCATTCTCATAAATATGTTTTTATATATTATTTTATTTTAAATTATATAAATATGAGTTTATTATTATTATTATTATTATTATTATTATTATATGAGTTTATTTTAAATTATGTTTTTATATATTATTATTATATATGATTTTTTTTCCCCTTTCAATTTATGGGCTTTGATTTTCTAGGTTTTTTTTTTTTTTATCAAATTGAAATAATATATTTTTTTAAAGAGAAAAAAATACAAAAAAAGAAAGAAAAAAAAGTTACATTCTTTGATTTTCTGGGTTTTCTGGGTTTCCTTTTGGTTTGTTATTTTCTTTTTCATTTTCATAAATATGTTTTTATATATTATTATTAAATATGAGTTTATTTTAAATTATATAAACAGATTTAAATTAGTTTAAACAAATTATATAACTATATATACATTTAAATCAACAAACCTTCAATAATAAGCTAGAGTAGCTTAGTTGGTTAAAGCTTGTGACTTTTAACCTTAAGGTTGAAGGTTCTATCCTTGATGGAGGCATTTTAATTTTTTTTAGGGGTTAACCAGCTATTATTGAAACTAGAGGGACTAAAAGAAAAAATTTAAAAATAACAATAAAGGGTAAAATTGTATTTTTACACATTTTGTTATAGTTGACCATTAGTTTTTTGGTCAAATGGACTAAAGTGATGTATTTTGAAAAAATAAGGGACTAAAGTGATGTATTTTGAAAAAATAAGGGATTAAAGTGACTAATATGACAAAGACGTTTAAATAGGTGACAATTCATAAAAAAGTAGGGACTTTAGTGATAATACCCCTTATTTTTAAAAGTATTAAAGTAAACTGATATTCAAGAAGGCATGAAACATGCTTTTGCATATCTACATTTGTAATAACATACAAAATTGAAGAGAGATTTGACTATATATCTCGCAAATATATATCAATAGGTTTTTTTTTTTTTTAATTATTATCATTATTGTGGTTTTTTTATGATTAAATTAATTTGACAGTATCTAATAATCCAAGATTATATTTTTTTTTTTAAGTTTTCGTCATTGATAAGATTCAAGACGTTGACCTAGGATAATTAAATCATAATTAAAACAAAGATATAGTTTTGTGGTCCTCCTCTTCTTTATGTAACCATCAAATTTTCAGTTCAATAGAAACCGGAGCTTTTTTTTTATTATTTCTTCATTATTGTGTTAGAACTTAGAAGTATAAATTTGATTTTTCCAGTGTCAACTTTTGGTGATTTGAACCCATCAAAACCAAAACAATTATATTATTAAGCTTGAAAAATAAAGGAAAATTTATAAATATCTCACAAGTCACAAGTTAGAACATCTGAGATTACCACAAAATGTATCATTACATGAACTTAACCCAAATATATGTATACATTCTTACAATATCTAGTAGAAATATTGTGTGGCTATTAAAATTAGTTGCAATGAAATATCTTTTTTATACGATATAAACATATTTGACTTCAATCATATTCACATCAAAGTTCAAAGGGTTCTGCTTTTAAAAAGACTAATGATAAAAGTAACTTTCACAACTTTTTAGGCCTTGTTTAGTATTGCTATTGAGTAGTTAAAATCTGAATATTTAATAATTTTGACATAAAAAAGATACCTGATAAAATTTTCAAAAGTAATTATTTAAGAATCTAGATTGATTTGACAATTATTTTAAAAAATATGTGATAGTTACTTTTATAAAGTGATTATGATAGAAATCATAGAATCTATTGTCAGATTTAATGGATCTTTTTAAAGACTAAATTATCCCTATTAATTTAACGTAAAGACTAATATCTCTCATATTTAATTTCATATAAATCAATTTTATTAGTTCATCATTGATTAAATATAAGATTAATTAAAATATTTTTAAAAACATTTTGTTCATTTTTTCAACCCAATTCCAAAACAAACACCCAAACTTAGAGCTTAGAACTTAGAACAAACCCCTAAAACTCATCTTTATCGCCATCATCTTCTCCTTCTCCTTCTGCACCTTTCTACTTCTTCTCTACACTTCTTCCTTACCATCACAAATTCATCCAAAAATACAATCGATACAAATTATTTAAAAATAAAAATAAATAAATAAATAAATAAATAAATAAATAAGTGATAGAGATTGAAGTGTTGTACGGTCAAGCAAAAGAAATCAAAGAATATTTTAGTGAAAAGAAAAGAAAGGAGTGAAGGAAAAAACACCAATTTTTTATTTTTTTTAGACTTGGTTATGTTAAACCTTAGATTTTTTGGCTGCCATGGGAGTTTGAGATTGAGAGGTGTGAAAAGAAGAATTTTGCTTTGCTTGAGAATTCAATTTCATGTCTGTTTTAATCATTATATAAAATCACAGCAACTAATAGTAAAATTTACCAAACACATGAATACTGCATTAACCAAACAGTTGTCTAATTAACTTCACCGTAGATTATTTCTTCAGCATAACTAACTGTGATTATTTTAAAAACTACATCAAAACCAAACTGGCCTTTAGTCTTTTCAAAAACGTCTATTTTATTTTTATTAATGAGAAAAACATAAACACTTTTAACACTTTTTTTTCAGCTTGATTATTATTATTAGAATGCCAAAAAGATGGAAGACATGTCAAAGGAAATTAAGAAACCACCATGAGTGGCTATAGTTTGGTAGCAGATATCTAGTATTAGAAAACAAAGAAAAGTGTAAGAGGGAAAAGTTACTCCAATTCAATCTAATATAATCCGTACATAATAATAGAAATAATAGAATCGAAAATGAGGGTCTTTAAAATTTGTGATACAGGTGATGGAAAATTAGAAATTGCATTTTTTTTCTTTCACTTTTTGTTAGCAGAAAGAGTGATTTTCGTGATCTGCTGCTCATGCACTAATTCAAGTCTTCACTTCAATTTCATTTTTTTCAATTTTCTAATGTCAAAAGGAAAAAAAAAATGTCAAATTTTGTGTGAACCAGAGAGTCATCAAATGCAAATGGGTCCTGGGCTATATCTTGAAGCAAAAGCATAAATAAAGATATGCATGAAATGATTGCTGGGAAGGCAGGAAGAATCTCAAATGCAAAATGCAACATGAAAAATCTCTCATTGTGGGCCTTCAATTGCTTGATTTTTCATTGTGGGCCTTCAATTGCTTGAGTCCCTTCATTGTAGAATTTGCTTTCTTTTGACATGATATTCTCTCAGCCAAATATATATATATATATATTTGTGTGGAATCAACTATATAACATTATACGTTACAACTTACAAAGTGATATGCATACACTCCTAAAAATAATCATGTCATTCTGTAACGTTACATAGTCAATCTTGTATGAAAAAATACATTGGATCCTCACGCTAGATAAGGACACACACTCTCTCTTTATGTGTGTAATATATATATATATATATATATTACGAAAGGCAACATTTCAAAGATATTCTTTGATATTTAATTAGAATAAAATTAGATTTACATAGTTTAATTTTTCTCAATCACTTTATTTAAAAGAGGTTTCTATTAAAACTCTAAAATATCTAAAAAGCAATTATGATAATCAAAAAAAAAAGTTAAAGGAATTTTACAATAATGTCTATGGGATTTGATTAGTGTCTTTATTTTTCATTTTGGAATATCAGTAGATGGCTAGATGGAAAGATAGCGACTTGAATTGAATACTAATTTTTGTTTGGAAAAGGAGAAAACTTGTGTGTGATGGTCTCACCATCCGGTTAACTTATACACATCTTGCTCCACCAATTCTGCAAAATGGCCGAAGTAGACCCAGCTGCTGCCTCTTTTTCCCTTTGAGCTAACTTATAACCACTTCTAACTGAATACACTCCATTCTTTTCAAAAGACCAAACTCGAAAATCTTCTTCACCACCCCAACTAACCGGAATTGAAAGAACAAGTTCCCTGTCACTAGGCAACAGCCACCTATTAACCTTATCGATGTCCCACCAACGTCGATTCCCATCAAACAAATCAGCCACTCTAAGATCAATCCCCGGATCCGACGAAATAACTTGAAACGAAAAAGGCCTCGGAATCCATCTGTCCTCAAATACCTTAATATTTTCCCCATTTCCAACCACCCATTTAAGACCTTTCAACAATAACTCTCTCCCCCACAAAATGCTCCTCCAAACATGAGAACACCCATTCTTAATTGCCACCCCCAAAAACTCTTCATTTCTAAAATATTTAGCCTTCATCAAACGAGCAACCAAAGAATTAGGATTCTCCATAATCCTCCAAGCTTGCTTAGCTAATAGAGATTGGTTACAAGAAATAAGATCTTTAAACCCCAATCCACCTTGATTTTTTGGCTTACAAAGAGTCATCCACTTCACCCAACTTATTTTCCTTTTACCTTCCTTTGACCCCCACCAAAACTTAGAAAACATGGCACTTAATTCCTTACACAACCCCACTGGCAGCTGAAATATACTCATAACATAATTAGGAATTGCTTGTGCCACTGCTCTAATCAAGACTTCCTTACCACCAAATGAAAAATAACTATCCTTCCACCCCCTAAGCTTCTTCCAAAGCCTTTCTTTAATCCCATTAAACATAATCCTCTTATTCCTACCAACCATAGAAGGGAGCCCAAGATACGGATCCTGAAAATTACAATCCTCAATACCTAGCAAATTAAACACCTCCAATCTAGTAAAATCATCCACATTAGAACTATAAGACACCTTACTCTTCTGAATATTAATTTGCTGCCCAGACCCCCTTTCATACACCTTTAAAATATCCCTAATGCTAGAACCACACTCCTTCGAAGACCTACTAAACAAAATACTATCGTCAGCAAAAAACATGTGACTAATAATAGGACCACCTCTAGCACATCTAACCCTTAAACCTCTGCCATTCTGTTCTCCTGCTGTAAGCATACAAGACAGGGCTTCAGCACATAAAATAAAAAGATATGGGGATAGAGGGCACCCCTGTCTCAGACCCCTAGAAGGTAGCACTTCACACACCGGAACACCATTAAGCAAGAACCTAAGGGAAGTAGTAGAAATACAATCCAAAATCAGCTTAATTAAACTAACCGGAAAGTTCATCCTAACCAACACCCCTTCAAGAAAATTCCACTCAATCCTATCATAAGCCTTACTCATGTCCAATTTCAATACCATCAAGCCTTTTTTACTAGACTTCTTCCTAGCAATCGAATGAAGGGTTTCAAAGGCTACCAAAACATTATCAAAAATCTGTCTCCTAGGGACAAAAGCAGATTGATTATGTGATATTATATCTTGCAAAAAAGGCTTAATCCTAGCCGCTATAGCCTTGGTAACAGCCTTATACACCACACTACACAAAGATATAGGCCTAAAATCTTTATGGGAGACAGGATTACTAACCGTAGGAATTAAAACAACATCAGTAAAATTAAAATCCCTAATAGATGCAAAACCATTCAAAATACTTAAACAAACACTAGAGAAATCGTCCCCCACAATATACCAGAACTTCTGAAAAAATAAAGCGTGAAATCCATCAGGACCAGGAGCTTTAGTAGGACTTAAGCTAAAAACAGCTGACCTGATTTCTGCTACAGTAAATTCTGCACTTAAACTCCCCGCCTGAGAAGAACTGAGACCAGAATCAATCTTCCCTGTAGCTTGCAATATATCCGAATGAGAAGGTTGGGAAGAAGTGAAGAGAGAGCTAAAAAAGTCTCGAATAACCGAAGCCATTCCCTCTGATGTATCAGCCAGTCGCCCCTCCTGATCATATAGACAGAGAATTGTATTTTTCTTCTTCCTAGCACTGGCTTTTGCATGGAAAAACTTTGAGTTGCAATCACCAGCAGCTAACCACTCTGCCCTTGACTGTTGCTTCCAAACCAACTCTTCACTGTCTTCAAGTTCATTCACACAATCTTCAAGGCATTTAATTTCTGACAAAACCCCAACACCCTCACAATTCTCATACAACTTCTCAATCTCCTTATTTTTAACCACTATTTGATTACTCAAATTTCTAAACTTAAGTTTGCTCTAATTCATTAGACTAGAAGCACACCTGAAAATCTTAATTGACAGATCGTTTGTGGATAGAGAAGGACCATTCTGACTCCAAGCTGCCAACACAACCCCTCCAATATCCTCCTCCTTCAACCAAAAGGGCTCAAACCGAAACCCATACCCTCCCCTCCTCTCAATCCGACCTGAATTCCCAAACTGTAACAGAACTGGACGATGATCCGACGAACTAAAACCTAAGTGCTTCACCTCCACATAATCAAACTTGACCCTCCACAAATTAGTAGCTACGAACCTATCTAACCGTTCCTGAATATTACTCCGCCCTTCTCGTTTATTATTCCAAGTATATTTAGGTCCTGTGAAACCCAAGTCCACCAAATCACACTCATCAATAACCTGTCTAAATCTAATCATCCATGTAACAGACTTCTCCGAACCTCCTACTTTCTCCGACAGACTAAGCAATTCATTAAAATCGCCTCCACAAACCCACGGCAACCGATCAACCTTACTCAACCTATCCAGCAAAGCCCAAGAGTGAACTCTCTTGCTAGGATTTGGATCCCCATACAGACCCGAAAACCTCCACAAAAAACCATCCTCCATTTCTAACCTAGCATCAATATGACCTACAGAAGAGGACAAGATTGTTACCTTACACTCCTTTTGCCACAATAACAGCAAACCACCACTACTTCCTATGCTATCCACCGAAAAAACCTCATACAAACCTAAAGAATCACTAAACAAATTACATCTACTTCCATCAATCTTTGTTTCAGATAAAAAAACAATAACTGGAGAATACTTCCTAATTAACCTTTTCAAGGCCAATAACGCTCGGGGATTCCCCATTCCCCGAATGTTCCAGCTTAAACACGTCATAATTCTTGGCGGGCCTGGAAACCAAACTCCGCCAACTCCTTTAAACTTGAACTCCTCCCTATTTTAGTCACACCATGCTCTAATCCTGACCCAAACACCATCTTCCTTTTTCCAAACTTAATATCCCACCTTTTCAAAGAGCTAGATAGAGTTTCCCTCTCTTTTGAAGAACACGGAGAAGAAGAATTGAAATTCCCTAGCTTTGATCTTTGCCCTACTACACTAAATTTAGCCTTACTTGAAGAAATAATACCAAAACCAGCAACACTCTTCTTCCCTTTGGTACACACCGTCTGAATATTCCTAAATAAATTCGACTGCTGCTGCCCTTCCCCCGTAATCTGCTTATCTCTTGCCATCCTCTTCCAGTTTCTGACTATAGTCAATTCTGGAGGAGAAAAATGGATTGGCAGAGAAGAAGCTACCATCACCTTATCACCAATCGGATCACTATCCCCAACCGGGCCATCTACCTTCAAACCCACACCTTCCTCACACACAATAGGATCACTACCAATAAGATCAGGCCCCAAACAACTCCTCTCTTCAAACCCATCCTCTTTAGAAACTACATGAACCTCAGCAATTGGGCCTTCTAACCGGAGCCCAATATCCTTTGCTGGCCCACTCCCATTAACATCTATCAGATAATTTGCCTTGGGACCAACAGTACTATCTTCTTCCTGTAACACTTTTGTATCCTTCCCACCGCCCACCGACAACCCTGAAACCCCCTCTATGTTAATTGACAGACCACCATCCTTCACCCCGTGCCATACCTCCATTTCTTTACTCTGTTTCTTCGAAAGATCAACCGAATGTTGGTCTCTCAATTTCTGCCTATCTGGAACAGCAACCCTCATCCAAGAACCATAATTTGTTGTCTCACTCAACAAAGCTTCCTTCTTCGCCTCTTCATCGGTACACTCTTTACTTCCATGTCCTATTCTTCCACATATATAACAAAATTCAGGGAGTTTCTCATACTTCAGCCCCACCATCACAATACAATCCGTTTTATCCAGCTTCAACCGTAACCATCGTTTCAAAGACTTTGAAATATCAATTTGCACTTTGACTTTCATAAACTTCCCCCAACACTCCTTCGATTCCGATGGAATATCGATCACTCTCCCTATCTGATTTGCCATCCAATTTGATGTTCGCCTATTCATACCCATGATAGGAACATTATGAATTTGAATCCAAATCTCCACAGTATTAAACTTCAAAGCAAAGATATTCCCCATCCCTTCCGGTTTCTCCAATACAATCAAACTATTGTCGAAATGCCATGGGCCTCTCTGCCAAATCCTATTCCGATCCTCCTGATTATGGAATCGAAACAGAAAGATATTCACCCCCACTGCCTCAATCTCTACTCTCCCAAATTGACTCCACAATTTGTCAATTAGACTCTTAAAAGCCTCCCTATTTACTTTTTTCCCAGAAATGATCTTACCAACCAGACAGAGATCCACCACTGCCCCACCTTCTATCTGATCCTCTTCAGCCATCTCAAAAATTTCTCCATCTGCAGCCGAAATAGATAACTTCTCATATAATTTTGAGATTTCTGAATCCCCCATCATACCAAACTACTTCTCTAAAACTCACTCAAGGATTTTAGACTAACAACTTCAAGCAAGAAGACACGGACCCAAGAGGACACTTCTACTCTTACTGCAGGCAAGATTGTAGACAACCGACTTCAAACACGAAGACACCGACCCAGGAGGACTTTTCTACTTTTACTACAGTTTTTCCTTCAGAGAAAACGAGAGAAAAAAAGAGAAAAGAAAAAAAGCTTCTTTTTATTATTATACAATAACCTTACTGGGAAAAGTTACTCCTATTCAATCTAATCTAATCCATACCTAATAATAGAAATAATAGAATCTAGAATGAGGGTCTTTAAAATTTGTGATACAGGTGATGGAAAATCTAAAATTGCATTTTTTTTTTCTTGAAGCAAAATTTGTGTGAACCACAGAGTCATCAAATGCAAATGGGTCCTGGGTTATATCTTGAAGCATAAGCATAAATAAAGATATGCATGAAATTATTTCTGGGAAGGCAGGAAGAATCTCAAATGCAAAATGCTACATGAAAAATCTCTTATTGTGGGCCTTCAATTGCCTGAGTCCCTTCCTTGTAGAATTTGCTTTCTTTTGACAGGTTATTCTCTTAGCCAAATATATATATTCTTGTGGAATCAACTATATAACATTATACGTTACAGCTCATAAAGTGATATGCATACACTCCTAAAAGTAATCATATCATTCTGTAACGTTACATAGTCAATCTCGTATGAAAAAATGCATTGGATCCTCACGCTAGATAAGGACATGCGCACTCTCTTTATGTGTGTGTATATATATATATTACGAGAGGCAACATTTCAAAGATATTTCTTGATATTTGATTAGAATAAAATTAGATTTACATAGTTTAATTTTTCTCAATCACTTTATTTAATAGAGGTTTCTATTAAAATCTCTAAAATATCTAAAAAGCAATTATGATAATTTTTTTGGAAAAAAAAAAAAAAAAGTTAAAAAGGAATTTTAGAATAATGTCTATGGGGTTTGATTAGTGTCTTTATTTTCGTTTTGGAATATCAGTAGATGGCTAGATGGAAAGATAGCGACTTGAATTGAATACTAATTTTTGTTTGGAAAAGGAGAAAACTTGTGTGTGATGGTCTCACCGTCCGGTTAATGTATGTTATATTGGAAACATAAATATTTTCATGTGGCACAATTTCATTAGATCAATTCCACCACGTGGAGTGAGACCGTCCTACACAAGTTTTTCTCTTGGAAAAGAGTGAAGAAGCTGAACAAGAAAGTCTTTTCAACAGAAGTGATTGAATTGATAACATACTCTGTTCCAAGAAGAAACCTTAAATTATTTAGAAGACTTGTTATGGTTTGGTTGTTAGCTATTGTACGCTTACAAATTTACAATTGTAGCCTTTAAAATCTCACAAATATGATATATTTATAAATTTCACAACTATAACTTACAAAACCTCATCTAATAGCTGTACTCGTCCATACCTTCCGGTTGTATAATATTATTAGTAACCAACGGGCCCAAAAGTAAAATATGTTACGAAAATACCAAATAATAGTATTTAAACAATCTAATACACCCCCTCACATGCAAAACTAACGTGTTTACTATATAGCTCGAGCCTTAACATAAACACAATAAATTCAAATTTAATCACGTGGGTGGACTACGACTCACGACTCTCTTGTATAATAATTAATAAGACTCTGATAACATGTTACTGTATTATCAAACAGACTCAAAAGTTTAACATAAACATTGAATAAGATAATAAGACTCCAATGCTATTGAAACTGAAGCAACTCAGTAGATAACATAAACATTACAATCTAAATGTCTAATCGAGATAAATATTTTCTAAACTGAGTCTCTGAGATTTCTCACCATTCACAAGCATCTTAAGAGCAGCTCTAAGTTCCGGTACTCCTTCCTCGAGGACAGCACAAATTGGATACATAGGAACACCTTGTACTCTTCTTTCAAGTTCTTCGTACACTTTATCGGTTCCTGCTTCATCGATTTTATTTGCTACTACTAGGGATGGCCGATCAGATAATCCCTCCTGATGGTATTCGAGCTCTATAATTAAATCTTTGAGTTGTTCCCAGGGTGGAATGCCCTTTCTACCATCTAATCCAGAAGATAGGTCTACCACATAAGCCAGGACCTTTGTGCGTTCTATGTGCCGCAAGAAAGCATGTCCAAGTCCACGATTTACGTGGGCACCCTTTATGAGTCCTGGAATGTCAGCCACTGTAATTGAGAAGTCATCGAAGTTCATATTCCCTAAATTTGGCCTAAGAGTTGTGAAGGCATAATGACCTATTGTAGGCTTAGCCCTCGATAAAGCTCCTAGAAGAGTACTCTTACCAGCATTTGGCATACCCACAAGGCCAACATCGGCAATGCTCTTGAGTTCTAGTATAAGAACAGCTTCTGAACCAGGCAAACCAGCACTAAGGGAGGATTTATCATCTTCGGACAGTTCAACATCAGATTCACCATCCCTACGGACTCCGGACTTATAAACCTTAGGCTTACTGGAAACACTTGGACAGCTTACGTTACCCAAACCACCATTCCCTCCACAAGCAATGATGATTTGCTGACCTTGTATCGTTAATTCTGCAACGTTATATTGTATTTCTTCTTCACCTTCCATCTCATCTTGAGTGATTTGCTGACCTTGTTTTGTTAATTCTGCAACCTTATATTGTATTTCTTCTTCACCTTCCATCTCATCTTGAGTGATTTGCTGACCTTGTTTCGTTAAATCTGCAACGTTATATTGTATTTCTTCTTCACCTTCCATCTGAGCTAGAGTGATTTGCTGACCTTGTTTCGTTAATTCTGCAATGTTATATTGTATTTCTTCTTCACCTTCCATCAGAACTGGAGTGATTTGCTGACCTTGTTTCGTTAATTCTGTAACATTATATTGTATTTCTTCTTCACCTTCCATCTCAGCTTGAGCGGTTTGCTGCATGCATGCAGATGCCTCCACCATTATTTCAGTATGAGATGATGAATTGCCAGTGTTAGGTACAGACTTGACTTCATCTGGCATAATTGGGTTTCCAATGGCAGACTGCTGATCAGATTCAGATAGATCAGTAGCAACTGTACCCGGAAGTTCCCAGGGATCCAAATCTTTTTCTGAACGTGTTTCAATATTATATGGAATTTCACCCTTTAAAAGATGAATTACAGTGCCGACAGGCACTAAGACAACCTAACAGATAAATAAAAACACTCGGTGAACCACTGCATTTCACTTTTGTATAACAACCAAACATTATAAAACAATCCTGAAGATAAATGCAGCATCTTAACCCAAAAAAGAAAACAATACCTTATCTTGTCCACGAGTTCCTATCCTATTCTTTGCGGATCCATGCCCACCTCTACCTGCTCTCTACAAGCACATTATAACTATTACTCAGTTCTATGTTGGACGATCAAAACTAATTATATGGTTAACAAAACAGAAAGATAAGAATAACATACAATGTGATGTTGCAAACCACTGAAGTCCCAAACTGCGGGCGAACATTCTAGAATCACATCACCACCTCTTCCACCATTTCCACCTACATTAATTTCATTTAAAAATGACAAAGCAGCAAACTATAATTTCTGTTTCACAAATTTCACCAGAAGAAACATTCTTAATTGTCAAAATTACCAGAAGTAGGCAAGTAGCAGTGATAACTTTTTCTTTGATAAAGAGTAAAAGCCAAGAAAGTAGTCAAAGAAGATGATGGTAGTATTATAACTTATAAACAACTCCTACATATAAAAATAACATAGCTCACTGATAGAAGGAAAATTATTGCAATAGAGCTATAAGGGAACCCACCATCAGGTTTGCCACGGCGATCACTCCGGCTACGGCGAATACTTGAACAACCACTGCCCCCATCACCTGCTTTAGAATATAGTGTAAACCTGTCTTTCATTCTAGTCTCCTGCAAGAACACAAAGCCTAAAATGAATTCCAATAAAGCATATGAATGTGCACATATGGTGGGTGGATGAGGAAGAAGTAGCAAACCTGCAAAGGAGCAGCCTTTGCCTTCTTCTGCGGAACATCTGAGTAAGCAAAGATCGATACAAAACACCATGGCGAATCTGAAGATCTTTTGAAAGGTACTAATTGCCAAACCGATTTCACACGTTGCATCCACATTCGTTTCTCAATTGTTAATTATCAAACTCTGAATTTAAACAAACCCATATATGTCTATCAAGCTCAAACTTACAGTTCCTCTACTTAATAAAGAATGTTTGTGACCTATGAAAAATAAAAGTTGAAAAACAAACAAATGGTTATTATATTAGTTTCTCTGGGACATTTCATCTAACAGTTGCAGTGTTCACACGAACTCAAAATATTCAGAGTATGGAAATCTCAAAACACATAATTCTCTTATATCAAAACTTCACCAATCACTAAATTCTAATGTGAAAAAATAATATCAGCAACCCCACATGTAGCGATTCTATTAAAAATAAAAAATAAAAAATTATAATAGATGTTAAATGATATTAACCAGTATAGCTAAGCTCGCACAAATTAAACATAAATGGGAAAATAAAGGATGCCCAGATCATTTTTTAGAACAAAAAAAAAAAAAAAAAAAAAAAAAAACATTTGTAAAATAAGGATTAGAAGCTGATGCTTAGAATTAAAATGGCTCGAGTCCAATAATCAATCAAGCACCATAAATTCCCCCAAAAAAAAAAAGAGAAAAGAAAGGGAAAAAAAAAAAAAAAAACTTAAATCACCGTTAAAAATTTGAGCTTTTCGTTTCCACCACCGTCAATACCATCGTCGTTGCCAGTGCTGATCAGCTATCAACCGATCGACGTTTCAACGGCAGACAGAGGTTTAACAAAGGTTTAAATATATAGTGGGCTTGGGCCATTTTTAATGGACTTTTGACTGGGCCCTTCTAATTTTGGATTTGTTACCATGTGTTGACTTCCATCCAGACTTCCATAAATCGAGCACTATAGCCTATAGGCATATAGCAATGAACGCGGTCCGGATATTGGCTCTCAAAAACCGAGAGAAAACTTCCCAGGTTACACTTTTATGAATAAAGTGGACATGAACCCTCAATTTTCTGAGTCCATTTTTGCTCTAAGCATTACCTCTCTCCCCAACACTTGACATGTGTTCAAGGAGGGGGTATTTTTTGTCTAAACACATATCAGTTTTTGGACAAAAATACCCCTCCCCTAACACATGCCAAGTGTTGGGGGGGGGGGTGAGCAAAAGCAAACTCTAATTTTCTTGTCATTTATAGAAAAAAAATTCAATGCACCAGCTGAATAATATACCCGACCGTTGAAATGCTGACACATAATCATGTGTCAGCTTTTTGTAAATATATATATATATATATAATGAAAGAGAAGGGCAAAAAGTAAGAGAGGTAAGAGAAAAAATAACCGAAAAACTGACACGTGATTATGTGTCAACATTTCAGTGGTCGGATGCGTCATTCAGTCGATGCACCGAAGATTTTCTCATCATTTGTGATACATATTTGGTGATATATATTTGGTAAGGATTGATCATATACGAAATCTTGCACGTTTTTTTCGTAAAAACTCACTCTCTAGTTGATTTGAGTTCTTCTAAATTTTGAAAGACGTCAATATAACTTATATAAGAGAATCATAAAGGATCAACAAACATGTGAAAAAAAAAAACAATAGGAGCTATCATATACTTTTACAATGTATACCTATATCTATATGAATTTCATTTTGTCCTTTATTTATTTTTTCCCTTCTATATGTTGCATTTGGTTGCCAGAAGACATAGGAGAAGCTGAGGAACTTGAAGTCTAGCAACAGAGTGGAGTCGGAGACGTGGGATCGCTGTCGAAATATTCCAAGTCTTTCGCCTCCTATGAAGTCGAAGCAATCAAGCTAACCATGATCATCTGTGAAGAACAAATGAAGTACATACTACAAATGTATCAAGCAGCAACAAAATTTTATGTACAACACCTTTTGGAGGGGCAACATTTAATGGCCTCAACTATCTCGCGAGCTAATAACTTCGTCTAAGAGTTCATCGAAAATCAAATCTTCCAGTTCGAGTGCTACACACTCTGTTTCGAACTGACGGTTCATCCAGCCATCACGCTTTGCCAAATCTTGAGCCACGAAATCATCCAACGAGTGGTCCAGCTCAGACCTAAAGCTCATGTATGAGCAAATTCTTGACCAGACCTCCTCAAGAACACGGTGTCCCTTAGGCATTGGACGGATGTGGTGATTGAAAGAGAAGGCCCTTGGAAAATAGGCGAATGATCTCACATAGATCTCAAGTAGCGTCTCGTTGATTAAATCAAACAGAAGTTGGTGATCACAGTTGGCAACAATTTCCTCGAAAGAGCATTGCAGTTCACGGTGCAAGTATTCCTCCAATTCCTTGAACAATGAAGGGTTCAATGGCTGGTCTAGAGAGTACCACGCTCCAAGGGACTCATTTCCAATGAAACCTGACAGCTCAAGAACATCTCTTACATAATTGAACGAAGCATCATCTATGTCCATTTCAAAATGCAGGAAGCTGTAGTCCTTCTCATGGTTCACTTTCTCAAAACAAAGCGGCAAAGAATACGTGCTGGACATCATATTTTCGAAGTCAAATGAAGAATCTGCCTCATCGATATGAATACTGATAGTATTCGAGTCTAAACCTGTTAAAAAATTTACCCAAATGAATTATCTGTCACCATTAAATAAATTGATAACAGAGAGAGTTATTTGTAGTACCTTCAGATATTGGACAGTCGGCAAGGTCCACTGTATTGTCTGGAAAACAAGTTTCAGGCTCTAAAACCGGACTTGGTTGTGCAAGGCCTAAATTCAGATATGTTGTCGTTTCCTCGTCAATTCTAGCCACCGTTAAGGTACCGGAATATTCAGTACCCACATTGCAGTCACTTCCTTGCGCGATGTTTTCTTGAAATTCAGTCTCTACAACAGCTTCTGATGGTTCACATTTATCTGTATCTACCGGAAAGCTGCTTGGCTTTGCTTGACAATGATCATCATTTTCAGTATTTGTACTGCAATTAACTGAAGTCTTAACTTGCATCTCTGAATCATGAGCCACTTCATTCAATAAGGAATAAAATGACTCTACATCAGATAGAGAAGAAATCCTTCTGAAGAATTTTGGAGCACGTTCTCTTGATGAGATTCTATCTTCATTTCTCAATTTTAGGCTCTTAGAGTGAGGCAGCTTTGCTTCCCCTTCACTGAAATTAGATCCAAACAACTGAGCATATCTATCCAGTGACTCCTTTAGAGAGCTAGTTCTTCTCATGTGGCGTAGTCTACTGTTACTGAGATCATTATCAGAACCATTAGTCTCGTAAAAACTTTTCGAGTTCTCCTCACCATCTTGGCCAATGCATATGTTTTCCAAACTTTTAGGCATATCTTTTGCACTGGTGGATCCTGTACACCCATCAAAGACCTCATCCGTGCATGTGCGATTATTTCCCTTCTTGCTTTCTTTAATTGCATGCTTTATTCTCTGCTTTATATCTCTGAGGCGTCCGATAAAAAATTGATTCCACCATTGATGATTAGATCCCTGAACTGAACCCTGAGAAGAAGTGATTTCATCCGATGAAGGCACTTTCTCCGCATTATAATCTTTCTGAGACCTGGCTTGATCAAGCTCGGGTACTTGAACACCAGATACAAACTTTTCTCCTTTTTGGAAAGTCCAGGTTTCATTTTGTTTGTGTTTGAGGGTAGTAGGCCTGGGATATCTAACTCGGGACAGATCAGCGACAGGAAATGATACTGATTTCGTTAATTTTGCTTTCATATTGGACATTTTCCAACCAGGGACCTGCTCTGAGATACAAATTTCAGGATCTTGCAGGATATTGAGGAACAGCTCCTTGTTTACCTTAAAAATCTCAAGAACATCAACATATTCCTTAACCTGCTGATGCAAAATTTCTCTGTTAAGATGCTTAGCATCCATCTGCATCTGATTTTTCGAGGATTCCAGTACTTGATGCTTCCCAGAAACTTGGTTTAGTTCCTCCACGTTCATGGTATCACGAATTTCGCTCTTTTTATTTTTTGCGACTGCTTTACTTGTTCTCTTTTTCTGAGACGAAACCTGTAACCCGCTGTCAGAAGTGTCTGCACTTTTACGAAGGACAATAATCGGACTTGTCCAGTTGATTTTATCAAGGCGATAGTCTGACGGTTCTAAATGATGGATAGAATGCAGTTGTTGCAATCGTGGTTGTGCAGGGAAACCTAAAAGCCAGTGTTGGTTACTTTCTTCTGTTGATATCTCTTTACTGATTAATGTGTTTATGTGTGGTTTTCCAGAACTCTTGTCGATTGGACTTTTTTTCGCAGCTTGCTGTTCGACCTGACAATGTTAAATTAAGGTACTGTCATTTTATGCTTTGTTGTATGCAAAAGAAACAATTCAAATTCCATGAAATGTATTGTGAACTTACTAGGAAGTCGTCTGCTTCGGCAACCAATAAACTTTGCACTTCACCAGTACCACGATCCATCGAAATTGTCTTAGAATTTAGACAACCTACAATCAGTAATATGCATAATTAAGCATACAGAAAACTCAAAAGAGTAACTTATAATCATCCTATAGACCTTCAACAGCGAATTTTGGTGTGATTTTTCGCCAATGCAAAGTTTGCTTTGTTACAATCAAGATACCAATATCAATCAAGCAAGTCAAAAGACTCAAAACAAGATGAAGGAAAATTGAGATTGCTTACATATGGCACGTCTTCTTCGTCTGCCACGGTGATTTTTCTGCTGATGAACCGTCTTTTTGTCATTATTTCGATGATGGTAATCAAGAATATGGACTATACCCCCCAAGCAACCTGGTTGGTATTCCTCAAATTCAACACCAGAGTGTTCATGTTGCAACTGCTTTCCCATATTTCTACAGACAAATTTCAATCTATAGTCTAGGTCCACAATCTTCTAGAATTCTGATAGTTATAAAATTACAACCTGTGAACAACAAAGAAGATTCGGGTATCATATATCAAATATTTAGATCACCAAAACTCATGAATTGTTCAGTATCCAGTTCTCTATTAGAACAAACATCAAACACCATGTATACAACAGACATGAAAACAGAGAAACAACATGACAATCAAATAATTCAAACCAACAGAGCACAACAAATTCATCAAAAACATATGCAACAAACAGCTGATAAATAAATGCCAACAAGAACAAACATAAATATATCGGAACATTAAATACTTATTTATATTAAAAACTGAAAATTTTAATTCACCCATCTAGAAAAACGATATCATAAAGGCAAAACAAACTTCTTCTTTTTTACGTTTCTTCATGCAAATTTAATATTCTAATCAAAGTGAATTTTGAGCACCAACCCAGCTTAGAAGTTTCAAAACCTCTACAACCAAGAAGAAAACTCCAAAAATATCATGAAAGTTTTCATCTTTTACGATCACAAGACCAAAGAATAAAAGGATATAAGTTGTTTTAACGTACCAAAAGAAGAATTATCAGAGAAATTCAACGTGCGAGAAGAAGGTTGGCAGTTACAGTTTATGTTGGAAAAACAGAGGAAGCGAAGCTTTACGGCGCTTGCAAAACCGGCCAAGTACAAGACCAGGTCCAAGTCTCTGTTTTTTGTTTTTTTGGTCCAAGTTGAGAACTTGATACGAAGAAAAGACTAGTTTTGGAAGTAAACTATGGGGATTTGAGTGGATGACCAAACAAACTATTTATATAAAAATTAAAAACCAAACTGCAGTTGAACTCACACTTGGTGCAGTTTACCAACCCCCTGTTTTGTTGTATGTAAGCAACCAACAACAAAAAAATTATACATTTTTTTTTTTTAAGTGTTTTTGGAATTATCAGAAAAATTACTAATTACTATTAATTAGTATCGACAAAACAACAACACGAAAATTGTTAGTTAGGTGAGCTGTTGAGAGTTGATGTGATTGCAAGACATGACTTGTTCTGGTAATGCAGTTAGCAAGTTACTACGTTGTAGGCTTTATGTCGTAGATTTTTCGGGACCTGTCGAAATCAAATTTAGACATAGATATAATTACTATCTTAACTTAACGGTTAACATTCTAATTAAGTTTATAATGCCATTTGGATGCTAGATTTGAACACCAAATTTGAATAAAGTAACATTACTCTTTGTTTTATCTCGATTCAAAGGTTGTGATCTCTCTTTAGTTCTTTACAATTTTCCGACCTTAAATTAAAAAGAAATTGACAAATAAATGTAAATTCGGAGATTTAAATCATAATTTAAAATTAATATAGTTTCATCCGTTTCCTTAAATTCGTACTTGTCAGTTTTCATGTACATTAGAAGCCTACACAACTCAATTAATAATGTTTCTTTTTATCAAAGGCTCATTATATTGGTGATGGATGGATACACTCTCCATCAATCCACCAAAATTTAAACATCAACCTTTTATATATATATTGTCTCACCATTATCTATACAATTACAACAAGTACAAGGACTTCTCCTGGTATTGGGAGCCGATTTCTTCCGATTATAAAAATAGACATTCAGAATCATTATTATAGTATTTGATCTCGATAATTCCCGATAGACAATTGTTAAAAAAAATTAAAAATTAAAAAAAATTAAAAAAAAATTAAAAAAAAAAAAAAAACGTTTCTTTTTTTGCTTGTTATAGTTGAATAATAGTCCGTCAAAGAAAAAGATATTTCAACATTTTCATTGTATATTATTGTTGCTGTTATGGTGGCGTTTTCTGTTACTGATTAAATTAAATTTTATAAAATTCATAATCTTATAAAACTAAAACTTTGTTACATTGTTTATTATATAAACAATGTGTACGTAAAAATATATATATATATATAATTCAACATCATTGTTGTAGGGTATTCTTATCGTTATATCTACGTTATATCAATTGATCAATTTCACTGGAAATTCACAAATAATTGTGTTACATATTTATTATTATTATTTTAATAAATCACTATCTTTTCATGTCCGTGTTACTTAATACTTAGGAGGGTGTATTCAATTAGGATTTTTCAGGACATTTAAAGACATTTTTTAAGTGACGGATTTTCATGGATTTTCACGGATTTTTATGGACTTTTATAAATCCATATGGATTTTCATTGATTTGTTTAGACATCTATCTCAGATTTTTATGGATTTGTTTAGGCATCTATCTCAGACTGTTATAGATTTGTTTAGACATCCATGGACTTTCATGGATTTGTTATCTCTGACTTCTATTATAAATGGAGAAGAGTGACGATATTTGCACCCCTTAAAAGTTGTATGTACTCCCCTTTGGTAAGTCCAATCTACTTTGTTATTTAAAAATTTGTTATTGAATTTATTGTTTTCAAAAAAAATAAAAAATTCTAACTCTTAAATACATAAATTTCATCATGATGAGTTGGGGTTTAAGCTAATTTTATTTTAAAGTGGCATATTAAAATAATAAAAGAAGATAAAAAAAAAAAAAAAAAAAAAAGTAAGTTAAATGCATAGAACCTGTATAAAACACAAAACACAGACAAATAAAAAAAATATATAAAAAAAATCAACGTTTTTGCTTGTATGTGTTGCCTCTTGCCAGTGTGTGTAACTCACAGAGAAAAAAAAAAAGAAAAAAAAAAGAGCACTAATCGTGGTAGTGAAATGTGCTTTGGTTTATTGTTTTTTTTTTTTTTTTTTTTTTTGGGTGTTGTTGGGTAAGATTGTAGTCAAAAAATCAGCAAGAAAAGATTATCGATGATGATTATTTGAGCAGAGAAGAAGTGAAAAGAAGCAACACGTTTTTATTTTGAGAGAGAGAGAGAGAGAGCAAAGTCCACCAAAATCTTTGGGGAGAAGGCCGGACATATTATGACATTTGATATTTATATCTCCCACTATCAAGTCCACCAAAATCCATGATTTAAGAAAATCCTTTAAAATCTAGTCCTAATTGAATACACCTTGATTCTTGTAGACATTTTTAAAGTCTCAATTCAATACACCCAGATTTGGAAGGATTCTTTAAAAGTCCATAGAAATCCTAATTGAATACCACTGGATTAATATAGACTCTTTTAAAGTCTTTAAATGTCCTAATTGAATATACCAGGATTTATAATGTCTTTAAATGTCCTCAAGAATCCTAATTGAATACACCCCCCTTATGTAACAAGTTATGGAGAAAATAATAATAATAATATGGTAGGCTTATAATTTTTAATTATTTTTTGTATCCTTATCCATTTACCATTTTATATTTTTATATTAGCGTCAAGTTCCTGATATTGTAAAAGTAGATAACTGTTGATTATAAATATAAATATCTGAACACGCGTATGACGTGTTTGATCTTGACATGTTAAGATATATCCCTAATCTGATTGGTGTTATATTTCGAAAACAATTATTATGCATTGTAATTTAATTGTGTTTAATCAAACTTGATGAAACCATGTGTGACATAGTATGATACCAACTTTGAAGATATCTTTTCACAGTTTTGAAACGGTTCCTATCACCTTTTTTATCAACTAGGAGTCTAGGACTTGTTCAAATTTGTTACACTTGTTACACTTGTAAGCTAAAGTCAAAATCAATCAATTTAAGGAAGATAATAATATTAAATAGATGATCCACGTCCTAAGTCAATTTTTTTTTTTTTTAATACCATATCAACGACGTTGTGTCTTGTGGATCAACTTTCTGACTAATATTCCATTCTCCCAAATCTCGAATTATAATATTAAAAAAAAAAATAGTATTATCCAAATAGACTAGGTTGTTTAATTTGTGAATTTTTGTGTTATCAAAATTAATCACTTGTCTTTAAACTTAGCATATATTTATCTTTTTTACTTTTACAAATCATACTGACGTTGGTGTAAATGAAATACCACAAGGTAATCTCAATTTCTGTTTGAAATGTTTTAATTTTAACAATTAAACATCAAACATGTTTTCGATGTGTTATCCATTTTTAGTAAAATGGTATGTACTTTCTGTTCGAGTCTCACACTTGCACATTAAATCCCAGAATGTTATAAGGGAGTCGCATTCCATACCATACGGACTTATGATCCGATGGTATCAGATTTTATTTAATTATTTTAATAGAAGAATTAAGATTTATCTTAAATTTTGTGTTTTCCATGAGTCTTCTATCAATTAGGTCCATAACCATTAGTGAATCAAGAAAAATAATTATTTATATTAATTGCAAAAAAATCTTAGGAACCCAAATTGATTTGGAAAAGAAAATTAAAGGACCAAGATTTCGACTTCCATGAAAGTGACGACTGAAAATAGATTATCAACATTTATTCATATTCTGGACAAAAACAAAAAGTTAAATATCAACCATTTATTTGACTTCATAAAACAAAATTTGAATACTAATCAATTCACCAAGTCCTAAGCTAAGATGGTTGAATGTTGACATTATCTCCGTAGTCAAAGTCTCTAGATCATTTGAAGGTGCATTGCATTTTGGTTGTGTTTTCACAAGAATCATCCCATGATTTTAAGAATTTCAAATGTGATTTTCTTTTTATTTCAACTTTTAACCTAAATATTTCATGTTTTAATTAAAATTTAGTGAAAAGGAAATAAATTTAAGAATAACTATGTATTAATATTATCATATTATTTGTATTTAAGATAACCTAATTAGCACAGATGTCCCCTCGACTATATGCGAATTCGCATGTTACCTCCTAAACTTTTCTTTATGGGCATTAAACCCCTCAAACTCTCATTTATTGGCAAACTCTTATTGAAGATGTCCACTCAAACAAGCGTTCAAGGGCAATAAACCCAACTGTTTGCTAATAAACGAGAGTTTAAGGGGTTTAATATCTAAAAAAAAAGTTTATGGGTCAACATATGAATTCACGTATAGTCGAAGGGACATCTATGCCAATTAGCCTTTAAGATAATATGGATGGGATTAAAGTTTAGATGTGTTATAGATTTTAATTCTTATAAAATGCAAACATGAACCCATATTAATGGATACAATAATTAATATAATGTTATAATATATGTGGCTTTTACCACGTGTTATACACACAAATATCTCCCCAATATCTCCCCAAAATATCTTCCACAAATATCTTCTCCTACATGCATCCACGGCCTCTCTCTCTCTCTCTCTCTCTCTCTCTCACACCTGATATCTCCCACTTGCCCATCTCTCTTTATTGCCTATATATACGTGGCCTTCATTGTAAGTTGTTTGGTTGATAGCTGATATCAAATATCAATAAAAATATATATATATATAAAAAAGCTATAATTTCTCTCTTTATATCTCGTTCTCTCTCTTCTCTCGTCTCTTATTTTGTTTCTTTATTTATTATTTATTAATTTACAACAAATAAATCAATTTTTACCTACCTTTTTTGATATTTTATTAAAAATGAATTTTTAATTTTTAGTTTTTTTTTTTTTTTTTGATGGAAATAATTTTTAGTTAAACCCTTTAAAAGCTTTTAAAAAGAACATTACAGTTCTCAACTACCATTACAAACTTTAAATAATCAACTGTATTACAGATTGACAGTTGATGTATAATTAATGTAATGAATGACATAATGTAGTAAATTAGTAATTACAACATATGAACTATTATTTCATTTTATGATGTTAATTTCTTTTAGAATTGTAATTTTTTTTAATTTTTTTTTATCATGCAACAACTACCGAGACAAAGCGAGATTGGGCTCTACAAGCACAACCCGGATTGCAGCTCCCACAAATGGGGAGAGAGAGACCACACATTGGTGGGACAACACCGATACTATTGGTGGGACTATGAAGACTTGTATATATTCATGCAAGCCATGGGGTTTGAACCATGGTGGTGGAGTCTCCTTTTGGAGAGTCACACCACATTAGCAAGAGTCCATTGGCTGGAATATCTTTTTTTAAAGGGAAATAATCATTCCCCCCCCCCCCCCCCACTGTTTACCATATTATTAAAGTGAGGATAGGGTTTCCGAAAATTACCGGTCTACCCCCTGAAACGAAAATAATGTTCAAACACCCCATTCTGTTAACTTTTTAAACAGAAAAACTGATACAGTTGGTTAAAAGACTATTTTGCCCTCCATTGCCTTTAATGTAATCAAGTGTATATTAACAAATTAGAAAAAGAAAAAAAAAACTAACATAATTGAAAAATAAAGATCCCATCTTTAAGATAGACGGTGGAGATTTTATTTATTTATTTATTTTTAAGAACCTAAATTAAAATAATTTAAAAAGAATTTTAAAACATTAAAAAAAAAATAAATAAAAAAAAGGATTTGGTGGAAGTCCAGATTGGATCTCCACCGTCCATCTCATGAGATGGACGGTGGAGATCCAATCTGGACTTCCACCAAATCCATCTCTTCAAACAAAATAAATTAAAATTAAAGTTAAAAACCCATCTCCTCTGCCATCATCATCACCGAAATCAAACCTAAACCAGCTCAAACACCATCAACTTCATCTTCATCTTCAACATCATCACCAAGCACCAACTAATCAATTTCTCAAAATCCCTAGCCACCACACCACCAGCACCAGCACTACCACCCCAAGACCCTCTCTCTCGATCTCATCTCTCTCTCTCTCTCTCTCTCTCTCTCTCTCTCTCTCTCTCTCTCGAACGATCTCATTTCTCTCTCTCGATCCCGATCTCATCACGGATTCAATGGGTTCTTGGTCTGGTGATTTGCGATTCTATGGGTTTTTTAATTGCTGCATGCTCGTATTTTCGATTTTTATTTTTAATAGATCGGTTTGGTGAAATTGGTGCTTGGATCAGGGTGTTTGGCCGATCAGGGTGTGGGGGTTTAGATGATGGTGGTCGACTGCTCGTGGAGAAGAAAGAAGAAGAAATTTGTGGTGGTGGTGGTTGACTGCTCGTGGGTGGAGAAGAAAGAAGAGAAATTTGTGGTAGTGGACTGGTGGTGGTCGACTGCTCATGGGTGGAGAAGAAAGAAGAAGAAATTTGTGGTGGTGGTGGTTGACTACTCGTGGGTGGAGAAGAAAGAAGAGAAATTTGTGGTGGTGGACTGGTGGTGGTCGACTGCTCGTGGAGAAGAATGAAGAAGAAATTTGTTTAATTTTTAATTTTAATTTTAATATATAATTTGTTTAATTATTTTCATTGAAGGAGTGATGTGGCATGATCTCCTCCACCCATTTGTTATATATATATATATATTATTAATTATAAATATCAAATGACTTTAATAACCCTCAGTCTAAATTAAATTCCTGCTCCCATGGGGAGTTTACGAAATTGCCCCCCAACAGTAACGGTCAACTTTCACTGTTGATGATTTTTCTGACTGAGGGGGGTGTTTGTTAAATAAGTCTGTTCTGGGGGGGTCAGTTTTCTAAAGTTGAGAAACCTTGTCCTCACTTTAACAATATGGTAAACAGTAGGGGGGAAAATGATTATTTCCCTTTTTAAAAAATATTACAAATCGTAAAAAATCATTGAAAAAAGAAAATTAACACCAACTCTTTAGGTTATGCACCATCCCTTATTGTCGAAATAATTATTCAGATCACGCTTGTAATGATTGATCCAATAGATTCCGTAAGACAATCGACCTGTTTCTAAAGTCGGCTTTAAAATCAAATCAAAATGAAAAAGAAAAGCAACCTCCAAATTGGCATAAATTAATGGGCAGATTTGAAAGCCCAAAGTCATAATCACACACTGTTGGCCCAAGTACAGGCCCAAAGTGGGAAACTTAAATCACTGGCTCATGAAAACAAAGCCCAAGTTCCCACTTCAATTTTTTTTTTTTTTAAGAAAAATAAAATTTAGAAGTCGCATCATTCACATCTTAATTTTCAATCATTATTATATTTTTACAGATAAATTAGTGGTTTATATATGGTCTCAACCAATAATTTTTTTTTTTCTTTGGAAAATTATGATATTGGTAAATGAATTTTTTTTCTTTTGATACTATTTAAAGGACAACCCTGCTCAGTACTCAAGATACTGACCAACCAATGGAGTTTTACCACGTGGCCCATTTATGAAAAATATAAAAGATAAATATAAAAGGTTAAAAGAAAAAAGTCACATGACAACACCCTATTGATAGGGTTAGTACCCAAACAATTTCCTTATTTAAATACGAATGCATTTTTGTTCACCCACACTAATTAGGGTGAACCATTACCATTCACTCCAGGTGTTGACACGTGTCCCAAAGTTAATCTAAAGCTAATTAAAAGTTTAAGACACATATAAATACCTGGAATATATAGTAATGGTTCATCCTAATTAATGTAGGTGAACAAAAATACGCTCTTTAAATACCCCCACTTTTTGGTAGTTGCTACAAGCCTACAATTCAAACGATATCGCACGCAAGCTTTGAAGAATACAAAAAAATCACAGCCATGCAGATGCTTGACACGTAGGCACTGAAAACCACATTAACAGTCAGCTAAATCACTCCATTGACGGTGATTTTTGTCGTCCTCTGTCACCGTCCATCCATTTACACACGCTCCCATCCAATCCTGGACCACTTTACTATTACTATAATACCCTCTCCTAGTCTCCTTTAGGGAATTTCCATTTTCTTCCTCTCTTATAATAAAAAGAAAATTTTTTATTGATTTCAATAATCAGTGTCCTACTACTCCATTTTTTTTTTTTTTTTTGTTTGATGGAAAGGGCACCTGAAAACCTGGTAAACCAGATCCAGGGCAAGGTTACAACCATAACTTGGACTCCATAAGTAAAGCCAATTGAGCACAAGCCCAGAACAGAGTCCCACAACGGAAGAAAAACGCCCACACAGAAGTGAGAATACAACCAAACAGAAACAAATACAACCAAACAGAAACAAAACAACTAGAAAAACAACTAAACGGGCTGAAACCGATCCGGAGGAGAGACCAGGCCGCCGGAGAAGACCCACCAGGACGCCGCCGACCAAGCAAAGACGTCGGAGATGCCGAATCAAACCCCAAACCACCATACCAATCAAACCTCCACCGGTTCCTTATCCCGGCGCCGCAAAACAGAAAATCCGACCAAGCAAAATCACCAAGATCAGAAAAAGAAAAGAGGTCGCCAAAGCCAACTGCCGGTGGTGTCTCGACGGAGAGGATGGGGTCGGAGAAGCTCGAAGACCACCGATCTAGACAACTCACGCCAAATCACACCAGATCTGGCCATAAACCACGAGGATTGGCCGATCTAACAGCTGCCGCCGTCATTTGGACAAAACGACTCACCCTGTGACGCGAGAGAGACTTCCAAGCGACGAAAGGGCCGTTGTAGCAGCCTCCGGAGACCCCAACTGACCGGGACCAGCCAAGCATGAGGAAGAGGAAGATCGCCCAAGAGGACGACGTCGCCGCCGGCTCCCGCTACCACAGCGAGAGCCGACGACGGAATTGTGAAGAAGAGTGGCCGCTGCTGAAGAAACAAAGAAAAAGAGAGAGAAAAAATTCTAAAAAGGAGAGGCCAATATGTGCT